>KB644819.1:233990-363730 GCA_000347475.1 Penicillium paxilli ATCC 26601
ATATGAAAAATAGAATGAAAAGAAACTTCCATGCCCAGCATCGTCAAATTCTCCTTCATCTCAGGTTGGCCCGCTCACTCCGAATCCTCAGCCGCAATCTTGACCTCCACATTCTCACCCATACTATCACTCTTAAACGACCAGCGTCCTCGAGAAAACCAGTCTGCCAACATGATAAACACCACAACCGCATACACAACAGAAACATAGTTCATGTTCGACGTCTTAACCGGCATCGTCGAAGGGAACGAGTACATAATCAGACAGAAGATCGTCCACAGCATCGTCAAGATATTGGCAGCAGCACCCAGCTTGCCCAACCAGAACGGACCATGCTGGATATTGTTACGACCCTGGTACCAGAGACACATGACTGGAATGGCATAGGACATGTAGAGCAGAGAGATACACGCAGTCATCATGCTGTTGAAGGCAGTTGATGAACCCAGATACAACAGACCGAGCAGACCAACGATGAAACAGCTGACTGAGTGCGCGACCAGAGGCACGTCGAAGGTCTTGTTGACCTGGGACAACCACTTGTGACCAGGAAGACCACCGTCGCGTGCGAATGCCCAACACAGACGTGACTGCCAGGTATGGCAGGCGATCTGGCATCCCATACCAGTGACAACTAGCAGTGTTTCGAGGACAATGGCACCGGCCTTGTTTTGTAGGGCTTGGTGGTAGAGTTCCAGGATAGGGACGTTCGTAGCGGAGTTGACGAGCGTGTCTAGATCCTTGATACCGAAGAACATGGAGATACAATAAGTCCATGATGTGACGAACCCGATTCCCACAGTCGCCATGATAGCAATGGGGATGTTCTTCTCGGGCTGCGGGACCTCCTCAGCGAGATGGGTTGCAGAGTCGAGACAAGCAAAGATCCAGTTAGGGTTGATTAGGCCGACGATGAAGGCCATTCCGTCAGACTTCCATCCGGTCGTATTACTGAAGTGACCAAAGACGAATTCGGCGCTCGCATGGGGACGAGCACATGCTGGAACGGTCACTAGGATGACAAAGTAGCTGAGGAGGGAGATATAGAGGGTGATCTTGGCGACGACTGGGAGGGACTTGCCCACGCAGTTGAAAAGGAAGCAGAAGAAATTGATCAATTGGTAGGCAACAACAACGTGCCATGATTCGATCTCACTAAAACGATCCCGTGTGTTAGCATTGCAAACGATAACTTATTGTGGTGTACCCTAGATACAAGGTGAGACCTACAAATCGGGGTGTCCAAGCTTCCACATGCCGACAGTAGCCTGTCCCAGACCTAAAACGACACTAGAGCATGCAAAGATAGCACCTGCATAACCGAAATAACCGGTCATGTAAGATGCAAAGCGCGCCCACTTGCGCGGAGCTAGTTCGTGGGCCCAGAAGTATTGGCCACCGGCATTGGGCATGGCACTGGCAAGTTCAGCAAGGGAAGATCCCACCGCTAATGAAACAACGGTGATCCAGAGCAGGCCATAGATGATGAGCGTTGTGCCTCCAGAGTTGATACCGGTGATCATGGATGCAGAGATACCGAACCATGAGTTGGACATGCAGAAGGCAATTCCAATCAGGGAAAGAATTGAGAAGTTGCGGTTCAGGTCCTGCGTATAGCCCATCTCGGCGAGACGAGAGGCATCAGTATCGACCAAGCCGGAGTCATTGCTGCTGCTTGATGCAGGCTTGACGCTTGCTGTTTTCTCTAAATCAAATTCTCCCATGGTGATTCAAGGGTCGTTTGTTGCAAGGGCTTCGACTATATTGCTCGGGTTGGTGAGGAATGATCAAACTACAGTTGCATAGGACGCTGTTTGTGAGTTCAGACCACTTGTTTGCATGCGGGAGTGGTTGATTTGATCGATTTTGGTTTGGCGCGAGGTGCTTGATGGTATGGTGATATGAATGATCTTATGCTGCTGCGGGAGGTTTGAAGTCGCTGTAGGCACAATATCGGTTCGAGCTGCAATTGGGATGTCGTATTTCGCAAGGGAATATAATTCGAATGTCGCTAGGGAATCGCTGCACGGTGTAGTATGGTATTTGTTGGTTCGTACGTGGCGATAATGGCAGTTTCAGAATGCGGTCTGTATGAATGGTTCTTCGTTGTGCTTCAAGATGCTGGTTATAACAATGCAGTGTGGTCGAATGTTGGTGAGAAGGAATCGAATGATCCAATGCCCCCAATTTGAACGTAAGATCAAGGCTCTGCCTCGAAATCGAACGAAAGATATAAAGATTTGGAAAGGAGAGTGGAAGAGAATTGAAGAGGAACAAGACAAAAAGAGACCCCAATTGAGGAAATGGGGCTTCTTTTCACTTGTTCTCACGATACCCACACAAACTATTCCAAGAACATCTCAACCGGTTATACAAACCAAATCCCCATTCAGACTATGACATTAGACTCAATCTTTCACCCTTCAAACTACCCTCAAACCAGCGCTGCTAGAGATATCCTGTTCGCAACATCATCGCCCGGGCGGGTCCGACCCGCCGGCGAGACGCTTAACCCAACTGGATTCACCATTTATGCCCGTTGACCCCCATTTTTTACCCAGAAGAGCACAGTTTCCGCACAAGCGTGCCCTACAGTGAGGTGTCTAACGTCGGGTCCAGAGGTTTAACCTCCACTTTATTGTGAGTGGAGGCTGTTTAAGAGTGAGCGATTTTGTCGCACAACGTCATAGGGCGAGAGGAGTGGCCTACTCGCAATTTTCTTTACTCAAAAATAAACAGATTCCATGATGGATTCCGATTTCGGATTATCCGGCTAAGGTATAAGGGCTATGCTAGTGTATGCACGAGTACTGAACAGTGCAGCGTGCTGTAGTATTTGAAATTCAAGCGGTTTTCTCTTGAAATTGCCGCTATTGGATTTTCGCTTTGCACTGGGTTGCGACTCGGAATTACAACTGGCATGAGAGGAGAAGATGAAAAATCTGCATAAAGATTCAAATCTTTTGCGTGGTGCTATTGCGTAGTTGAACAGTGCAGAGTGGAGAATTTTTCCTTTTCTTTTTTCCTTCGCGAAGTTCATCAAGTTCTACAGATTCATCGAAGTTTGGTTCACTATTACCGAAAGATCCGAGTACATAATTCTTTCTAGAATTTGATAGACTCCGAGGTTGTGTTGAATTTGATCTATACTAGTAGGCTTTACACCTAGTACTATGTATGAGTAGTAGTATGCGTACGTGATGAAGAACTATTCCAGTCCTTTCGACTAAGATTCAATTCGAACGGCCATATCCCGACCGTTTCATCTCTGTTCCACCTTCTTCTAAATAAAACTTTCTTACTAGAGCAGAAGACAGCCCCCTTTTTCGCGCAATTGTGAAGCCAAAACACCTTCTCCAAGGAGTAACGTGTCCTGCAGTGTAGCCCAATCCCGGAGGCTGTCCGGCTGTACAACCGTAGCGCCATCTGATTTGAGAGATGATCGGCGGTTTATCTTGAATGTTGATCCTCTGCTTTAACGGTAGGTAGTTAAATGGGAATTCCGAGATTACTATCTACAGCATTAATAGTGAGGCTAGGCCAATAGAGAGAGTGGTAAATGTAACTCGAATACTACATTAATCCATTGTAGGGCTTAGGTAGTACGAGTACTGTTTTTTGAGTACTATGCATCTGGGCAGGTCACGATAATTTTTAAAGCCCCCTATTATTCAAGCCACCAACTTGAATGGTATTCAATCACTGGCAAAGGACGAAAATGGCCCCAAGAGTCATGAGAGACACCTGAAATAGAAGCCAGGTTAAAGCGTAAAGCAAGCCACTCTAGCAACGTAGTTCACCCGGAAGGGGATTCCTTTTGGCTTGGCCCAATAAAGTCAGAATAACAGCGAAAACGAAGAGATGTGAGTATATATGTATTATGTCGAAGTAAGAAATGGCAGATCATTATTGTACATAGATTGGAGATAGGGAGCACCATCATGAATACCTCCTGCTCAAACGATTTTCAAACTCGGGAAATTGCCAAAATTTGAAGAGGAGCCTGCAACCTTGGAAATACCCAAGCAGCACTGGCAGCAATTAGCTATTTGGCACAAACTGAAAAACATCTTCCTCAAGCAACCCCATCATTTGCTGATTACTCGAGAACCAATTCCCCAACTGCGCAGCCTGAGACATCTCAGCAATAGACATCGACTCCTGAGTCTGCGGTATAGGTGCCGGCGCAGAAAGTCCAAGACCATACGATGCAGAATCAGGAACACTCATCTGCATACTAGGCGGCCCAGCATTCTCGTAATACGTCGGTGGATTTGGAGCCAGGTTTCCTGGTGCTAGGCCTAGGGCGCTGAGGTAGACGTCAAACTCTTGACCGACGGAGGCGAGGCTTTGGTCTTCGCCTGCTTGGTCTCGGCCTTTGGCTTCGACGTATAGTCGTGCGACTGTGCCAAGGACAGTGCAAAGACTGTGGAGACGGTCGACTGATTCCGAGAAGCGACAAAGGGGCTGGAGAGAGGCGATGAAGCCTTCGAGCAGTGAGAGATCGTTTTGATTGGATGTTGCGACAACGTGGCAGAAGATAACGATGAATGGTATGAATGGAGATATGAAGATAGACCTGTGGTTTCTCAACATTAGTATTGAAAGAACGTTCCATGTGAAAATAGACATACCAGTGTAGATAGGAGATTCGCGTCATCTCGTCGGTTCCTTTCATATCCGCCATATACAACTGGTGAATGTCCAAAGCTCTTCTGGCCGACTCGATACACTCTGGTATGAATGTCAGAGTTGAATCAGATCCTGCAGGGACAGGAATGGCCCGGTAGATCAGAGTCAACGTTGCATATCGACTGACTTCGTCCCCACGTATGTACATTTCATCGATTTCGGGGAACTTGGTGCTTTTGGCGACAAGATCCTGTAGAGGATGCGAAGGAAGTTAGTTAGGAATGTTTCTTTCTTGCAAAATAAGGTGCATACCTTAAAAGGCTCAATCACACTTGAGTGCATCTCTGCAGCTAATCGACGTGCATGCCCAACTCGCTCCCTCTCGGGCCGATTCAATGCTGCAGGGCTGTACAGCAGGGTATAAATCTGATTCTGAATTGCGCCTTGTCTGGCGAACAGAACTGAAATCGATTCCCACGGCTTAGCAGGGTCAACAGAGTTCATTGGCGGCGGTATAGTGATGTCGTATTCCTGAACCACAGATCCTCGCCCTAGACGCAATGACAGGATGTTCAAAATACAATGGACCGTCCAGAAGAGATGCTGTTTGCTGTGCTGGGTGGCGATGGGCTCATGCTCCATTGAAGAAAGCCGATGGTACCCTAATGTTTGACACATGTGAATAGCTGTTGAGGCTAGAGTCCAGCCTACCGATGGCTTTGAAATCTCGATTCCATGGAATGCCTAGATTTGTGTTCATTTAGTACAAGTCGTCTCAAATACCAGCATCTAGCTGGAATCATCGAACTTACCCCAAGAGCCAATGCAGCAATAGAGTCAAAGCTTGCAGGCATCAAAATGTTCAGACTGGCGAGTGCCGCTTCAAGGTTTTCCTTGCATAGCTGCGTATAACGCTGGTATTCGTCTTTGTTCATTCGACCATGATCTGTGTATTGCATTTCAACGAAGACGATATACAGACCAAAATTTGCTATTATGAAAGTGGACTCCACATAGTCATTTGTGGCGAAGTATATCTCCTGGCATTTCTCGACAAAATAGTCGATGGTGAAGAACGGGATCAACCCAGAAAAAGATGACGGTGGGTTTTCTATAAAATATCAGCAAAAGAAAAAGTCATCCAAGAGCATCGAGACTGGGTTATACCTTTAGCTTTCCGGATGGCGTCTAAGACGAACGGTAGCGGCGGCATTTCCAGGTCATGAATATCACACCGAACACCTAGCCTGCTTTCATGATTGGGTACAGAATTCGACCGAGCATCGCCATCTCGTCTCCTATTCTGCATATCGACAATATGCTTCAACGACGCAAGTGCTTGACTAATCTTCGGGCTTGAAAACACCTGCGGACTACCATGCGACACGGCAGATTCAAGAAATTCTCTCGCATATGCCGAATGAGCCGACAAGGAGGAATCACCCTCAAATCTGGAGTTCGAGTCATGCTGTTCGATAGCCGCATTGGATCTGTAATTTCGGCCTTCCGATCCTGAATGGTCGACTTTTGGTACAAGTTGAGATCGAGCATTGCGTTTAGCTGGTACTCTTGGAGACTTATGAAGCTTGGTGGTTGATGGGGCTCTCTGTTGCCGCGAGGTAGTCAGAAGCTCTCGCAATGCACCCTCCATGCCCCCGAGTCGCTCTTCGATCAAATCAATCTTTTTCTCACTGTATATCAAAATGAGCTGACAGTCTCCGAAATTTCATACAGATAATTGATCGGCTTACTATTGGCTTGAAATTAGAACACGGCGCCGAGGCTCTTGTGGCTTTTGACCTTCACCAGTCGAACGACAAGCAATATTTGCGCCGCGACAATTGGAACATGGCGAGCGCTTGTCACATCTAATCTAAATGGATTGTCAAAAATTTGATCTAGTTCCGAATTTTTCATCATGTAAGAAACCTACCTTTCTAGTTCGACATTGGTCGCACTATGTGAATCAATTATGCACGATCAGTCCCCATCACGTATGCATTAATTCCCCGGACCGAGTCCGTCTAAAATCCTCCGGGAGTGGAGTACATACCGCACGTTGGGTTAGGCCGCTCGGCGCCTCGCGTCCGCCAGGATCGGAGTCCGCGGGCTCCATGACAAGGATTCAAGCAAGACACTCTCACTTCAGAGAATAGGTTCTCTTGTTCTTCCTCTGTAAGTCTGCAAGGTTGCTTTTGAGGCGAATAGGGGAGTAGCAAGCGGATGGAGCCGCAGCTCCGTGTTGCCTGGCAGGGTTCCGGGCTACCGCTATCACGTGATATCCAGATGGGAGGCAGAAGAATTACTAAAACACCCTAAACATATAGTATTGGAGGTAAAAGAGGGTAACTACAGATTCATATTGCTTTGCAAGTATATACGGGGACTCTGTTTGAGATGGAAACATCCAAGTTTATAGAATCTTCATTCGGCGTATCAGGTCATTAACGAGAGTAGCGAATCCAATTCGCCCACCCATCGTATAGGCAGGGCGTGTCCAGCACATCTACCACCAATTGTATAATCTTCTATCCGGCAGAATGGCAAAATGCGAAATCCAAGAAATGAAAATCCAAGTATGCAAGTAAGACCTCTACTCTTTGGGAGGGTCTGGGGAGATCCAAGATCCATCGCTTCTCCAAACGCCAGCGGGACCGTAGTAGCCCGCCTCCGCACCCCGAAGGAAAGCAAATCGGAAGAATATATCCTTAGGATCGTCATCATCATCGCTATCGCTGCGCCAGAAACTCTCAGATTGAGCTTCAAAGTCATAGAAACCGCCATTGTGGTCATCGAACGAAGGCACCTGTGTGAGCTCCAGGCCATCGTGTCCATGGCGGTGCCAGGTGAACTCTCCACTCTTATCTTCATCAAGATAGCCGCGCCAGCGTTCTACGTCATTGAGCAACACTGAAATCCCGTCCACAGCGAGCTTCGACATTCGCTCATGTTCCCATAAGTGGAAGGTAATGTTGCCATTGCCACTATGGGAACCAAACGAGTTGGAATCAGGTAGAGATATCTCAACAGATTCCGTCGTGATATTAGGGTACGCTGCTCCCCACCAACCGTGGGAGCCACTGCGCCCTGGAGCAAGTTCACCCAATGCGGCCGGAGTCTCAATAATGGAGGCAAATCCCCATCGAGCAACGCCGTTTATGAACAGTCCAAGAAGCAGTCCCTGGTAAACCAAAGATGGGCGTGTAGGGAAAGCGGTACCTGGCATAAGAAGAATGGCGAGGATGTAATGATGAATCCGGAGTCGAAGACCGGGGAGTGGAAGAAGAATGAGAATAATGAGGCCCATGGTGCAGTATATCTTGAGGTACCGAGGCAAAAGTCCACCCTGGCGGATCTGCCAAGCTTGCGTGAAAATAATCGTAATGACGGTAGGAATGACAAATGCCAATGCAAGTTTAGCCCCGGGTTGTTGTTGGATATCCATTGGTGTCAAGCGTTGAAGAGGAATCAACCGCGCAAAGGTGTAATTGTTCAAAGCACCAATGAAGAGACCCGGAAGGAATAGAAGTAACTTGGAAAGTTGGTATATCGGGGAGGTGATTGGCTGGAGTAGAGGTGCCGCGCAGAACTTATAAAGCACGTAAACCACGAAGGATGCGGGGAGTAGTCGAGACAGCAAAGTCGAGACGAGATCGGCCAAGTAAGGCAGTGAAGGGGGGTCGGCAACCAGACCCGTATGGCAAAACACCATAAAGAAAGTGCTGAAGAAAAGAATTGGTGGTGAGGTACAGAAGAGCCAAAGAACCCCAACAGCTGCAGCTGTGACCCCTAGAAGCGACCAGCGCGGGTCCGCTGGGCAGTTGATCTGTGATGAAGACGGATTCAAAAAGCTGAATGACTTCGGGAAAGTGGACGGGAAAGCTGTAGACAGGATCCCATGCTGTTTCACGGACGGGAAAGAGTCAGCAGCGCCTTCTAGTCTTGCAACGCCGCATCCACCATCGTTAGAAATGGCGCCGGCATGTATAGCGGCTTGACAGACGAAGCTGTCAGCTCGATAGATCGCAACATCGGGTGATTGAGGAGATGGGCCGCCAATGACCAATTTTTGATAATTCAAGGTTTGGTTTCCTACGACATGAGGCTCCAACAGCTTCGCATCACGACAGTTGGCTGGGCATCGGAAAGCAACTGTTGATTCGGAAAAGGGACGACAATCATTCCCATTCAGGCCACAGCCGTTGTCAAATTGCCTATGTCGGTTTGCAAGGTTAGTGTTTGATGTTTGGTAATACCGGTGTCAAACCAATCTTAGGTAGATGGCGGTATACATACCAAAAGTTTGTTGTGCATGAGAGGGTCTGCAACTGGCCGAAGCCCTCGATATAACCGGATGATCGCGAGTGAAGGAGAACGAGAAACCATGGCAGGAACCACGAGAGGTACAGCAATCCCAGCAATAAACCTTTCTGTTTGCGCTTAGGAAAGAAGCGGTCAAGATATTGGACTGGCAGTTCCTGGATACGCGGAAAGAGTGGTTTCAGCAGAAGCATGTGCGGCGGATCGGGACCCTTGATCCAATTTGCAGTTGTGCGACCGGCTTTGCGAAGTGGCAGAGGTACCCAGCCCCAACGAAAGGACTTTGATGATTCCTGTAACCAAATAGGCAGCGGACTTCCTGACTCAACATCAGGCGGCGGGAGATCTTCGGAAGCGTCGGGATTGAGAAGGCGGTCGTCATCCTCTAAGAGCGGCGGCACATAGAGGCGGGCAGCCTCGTCGCGGCCTTCCCCGATCATGATTTGGGAGAGATATAAGAGAGAGAATGGAGAAGAATGGGGTCAGAGGAAGTAAAATGAACGTGAAGGGCGATGATGTCGAGGGCCGGAGCGGTCGGCACGCTAGTTGGAGGTGGAGATCTCCCAAGTGGGTTCGTCGGGCTGAAGATCACCAGGAACACCAGCCATGAACCAAGATGCGGGGATGAAAAGATCGAAAGGTAGGAATATAATGACCAATAGTGGATGGGATATGGGGGTAAGCAAGAGAATGTATGGAAGGTGAAGAAGATAAAAAGAAGAGAAAGAGTTCAAAAAAGGCAGATCTCCAGCTAAGGCCAACCGCAGAATGGGATGTCTTGGGGGGCGACCAGGCAACAAGGCAGGAATAACCCCGTGACAGCCAATCACGAGACTTCCCTTGTTCCCAAGCAGTCTGAACTGTACATACACTGAGTATCTTCCTCTTCTACTTCTTCTATTCTACTCTCATACACTGTGACACACTTCCGACATAAGGCTGAATACCAAGTCTGAGAAGATGCATACAATTGTCAAACTCAAAAATATCAAAATCCGGGAACTAATGCAGGATGGTGCAACACGCATCAAATATCTTCCCCGCAAGGGTCCCTAGGATCCATGCCAACGTCTCTGCATTTATACAATGGGATATAGTACTAACTCTAGTCACGAGATATCTAGATGGGTTCCAGCCTTGCACTCGGTACTACTATCCCGGAGAATTGGATCATGTCGACTCAGGCTTGTATCAGATATCAGTTATCTTCTCAAAGGATTCCCTAACCCTTTTTGACAGGCTGCGACACCATGTGAACTTCAACTGGTGGGCCGGACATAAAACGGCCCGCTTATCAAGCACTCGGATTCCCCCGGTTGGAGAGAGCGGGGATAATGACGAGATTAGAAATCAGAATTTACCTAAATTAGTTAGTGGAGGACTTGATTCAGTTTTAATAACTGGTTTATGAATGGCACTCTGGCAGATTGGCAGACTGGAAGACCTTTTGTTGCTCTTCTCTTTCTCAACGGGGGTTATCCTGCACGACCGTTAGAACCTGCAGCGATCGCCCATCATGACAGCCGTAACAGTTCCACCTTTAGACTTATCTCACCACTTCTCTTATGCCACCAAGAACAAAAAGGCCAGCAGTGTCAAGGAATTCTACAAATACTTCCTGATCCCCAACATTGCCAATTTCGCCGGTGGTAGGATTTTATAGACCAGAACAAAACCCCCCGGGGGCCGATTGTGCCAGTGCCCAGCTAATTCTCCAAGGCTTGCCACACCCATCCTATTTCCCCTACGATACCCTCGAAGCTACGGTTGCCCGACCACAGCGACTACAACCATCCACCAAGAATGACGCCAAAGCAGATAGAGTGACGGTACCGAAAGAAGTCCAAACGATCGATCCAACCCGTCGAATTGATTTAACCACGGCTCTACAATATGGCACTGCGGAAGGATACCCAGCTTTGCTTTCATTTATTCGGGCATTCACCAAGGACCATCTGCATCCCAATGTACCCTACAAAGGGGGCCCTGAGGTAATTCTGTCCTGTGGAAATACAGATGGTTTCTCAAAGGCTGTCGAACTCCTCACCAGCGTTTGGAATCCCGACCGTGATTGGATTCAACAACGCCAGGGTGTCATCTGCGAAGAGTTTGCCTATATGAATGCCATTCAGACAGTTGAGCCCCGAGGTCTGAATGTCGTCGGTATCACAATGGATGGACAGGGAATGCGTGTTTCTGGGAAAGGTGGTCTGCAAGACGTGTTGGAGAACTGGGACTTTCGACGCGGCCGTCGCCCACACATGATCTATACAGTGACGTGAGTTCTGATTCCATACCCAAATCAACTCCGGAGGGGCATAAAGTGACCTGTATGATAAAATGCCAATACTGACTACAAACTGCAGCATTGGCCAGAACCCCACAGGAGGAACTCTCTCCGTAGAGCGCCGCAAAGAAATCTACGCCCTTTGCCAGAAATACGATGTGATCATCGTCGAAGACGACCCATATTGGAACCTGCAATTCCCCTCTGCATATGAAATGGAATCGCGTTATCGTGGCACCCCACTCCAGCAAAGTCCCTACAATCAAAACTATAACGCGAATGGCAGGTCATCGGGCTACGCGTTTCTGGACTCTCTCGTTCCTTCATACCTCTCAATTGACACTGAGGGTCGAGTCATCAGACTGGATACGTTTTCCAAGACAATCGCTCCTGGTAGTCGTCTAGGCTGGATCACAGCACAGCCCGCGTTCATCGAGCGTCTAACTCGCATCACAGAAGTGACAACCCAACAACCTTCTGGCTTCGTCCAGTCTGTAGTCGCAGAGACACTAATGGGGAAGCAACCCAATGAAACCGAAGCCCGCGTCTCCAAAAAGCTCGACGGTACTGGATGGCAGATGGACGGTTGGGTCCGTTGGCTAGAAGGGTTGCGAGGAGGCTACGAAAGACGAATGCAAGCAATGTGCACCATCCTGGAAGAAAGCAAATATCTCTTCCACGAAAACCCAGAGTTCTCCGAATCCGAACCCGAACCCGATCACGCTGACAATTGGGAAGTCGTTGATCGAGTCCAGATGTATGATTTCGTCTGGCCAAAAGGCGGAATGTTTGCCTGGGTTGAGATTCTTTTTGATAACCACCCTCTTCGATCCCAGTACAGTGCAGAGAGGCTCTCTAAAGCCTTTTGGATTCATCTCACAAAGAAGCCTCATTTGTGTCTTGTTGGTCCGGGTAGCTTGTTTGCTGCGACGCCTAAGTCTGCGAAATCTGCACACAAGTATATTCGCATTGCCTTTGCTCCGATGGATGTTGAGGATGTGACACCGTTCACGAAAAGATTAGTAGAGGGGTTCCGGTCTTTTTGGAAGCGTGAGAACCTGGATGGATTGGATGAGGAGGAAGTTAATCTTGCCATGCAAAATCTACAGGTTGGGTCTGTGATCAACTTTATGGGTACCAATTGCTAGGTTTAGGATTTTTTTGGAAGAACTATACGATACACGGTTATGAACTTGAATTAATGATTTTGTTTTTCTATTTCACTTTCTAAATATGCCAATTCCCGTTTACAATTGCCATGAATGGCTAAGTTAGTCCCAGTTCAATCTATCCAACTTCAAATGTTGAAGCCTTCACGGAGGGTCCACATGCTGTCACAGGCCGAGTGCCAGTGCAGGTCTATCCCCAAATTCTGGAACACCCTCAGGCTCTATGGCAAATTAGATACACAACACCAAATAGAATCTTCAAATTACACTAAAGGTAATCTCCAATCATAATTCAAAGTCTTGGTTTGTTACTAGAAGCTGTCGGGAAGAACATGGGCATTGACAACAAGTCCTGGGGGTGGCGAGACGACGGACACACCTCCGAGCCACTAACAAAGCTGTGAGCCCAGACATTGAAAGGCAATCGAGGCAAAATTCTTTGCCATATGACGTTCTATAAAATCTGATATAAATAAACTACATGTCAAATTCAAAAATCGTTGCTTTGCTTCGATCTGTTGGCGAATTCTGAAGAACCACTGCCGCCACTATGACAGCTACATTGGACCCTATCAACCGAAAATTCATCGGCGAGCTATCAAAAGGCCAGCCTCTCTACGAGAAAACGCCAGCAGATGCACGTCAGGTACTGGAAACTCTTCAAAAACATGTTCCGGCGCCCGATATTGCGCAGGATTATGTTGATGTTCCCTTGGGGTCGGGCTCTGTGAAGACGGTCATCTTTAGACCTCAGAACGCTGATCGTGATATTCCTTCTATCTTTTACACGCATGGTGGCGGTTGGATCTTAGGAAGGTATGAATTACATGCTACTACCATCCTTGTGCAAAATCAGCTGGCAATATGTGTTCTAATGACTTTATACGGGGAATAGCCCTAGTGCGTTTGGTTCGCTGATGGAAGATCTTTCTCGTCAAACCGGGGCTGCAGTGATATTTCCTCATTATTCTCCTGCGCCAGAGAAGCAGTATCCCAGTCAATTTGAAGAGTCATTCGCCGTACTGAAATATATGGTCGAGCATGGCAGCATGCACAACCTGAAAACAGAGACCATGTCATTTGCAGGAGACAGTGCTGGAGGTGAGTTCGCCATCATCTTGCCCCCTTTTTATCTGATTTATCACCTCGGTACCTGACAAATTTATCAGGACACATGGCCATCGCAATGGTCCACCTAGCCCAAAGAAACAGCCTCCCTCTAAAAATCGCCCACCTCGTCCTCTTCTACCCAGTAACAGATACCCACCAAAAGAGCACAACCTACGAAACCTACAAAGAGGGACCCTATCTCACCGAACGCACAATGGACTGGATGATCGACGCATTCCTCCCAAATAAGCCCGACAGATGTAATTCGCTCACCTCGCCACTCACACTTTCATCTGATGCCGAATTGGCCAAGTTCCCGCCCACAACGCTATTTCTCTCTGGTGCAGATCCGCTGATTGCAGAAGGCGAGGCGTTTGGGATGCGGTTGCAGAAAAATGGAGTCGATACGTCGATTCTTAGGGCTGATGGGCAGATTCATGATTATGTTATGCTTGAACCTGTTCGTAGAACTGCGACTGCGAGGGCGGTTGTGGAGCTTGCTGCGGCGCATTTGAAGAGGGATCTCGTTTAGCTCTGTACATCCTATAGAAGAAATTAGCTATATCTTAGTCATTATATTAAAATTCAAAAAAGCAATATATCTCCCGAATCAAATCTCCGAGAAATGATCCGTACCTTTGTCGTCGTTGTCATCGATGCAATTCTTCTAGAACCCTTCCATGCATATCCAATTTGATGCCTGACTGCCTGAAAATGGCAGAGTGGGGAAATCAGAATCAACTCCGCAGTCCATAATTCTGCATTCTCCAACACAGAACATGCGTGACAATGGAGTCACAGCTAGAAGATCTCCCGAACCGGGACCTCGCCGAGGAAATTGAGGCTATAAATGCCATATACGAGCCCGATACGATCACGGTAACCCGCACAGCGGCTACTTCAAACAGTACCACCCTTGATTTGGGCACATCCTCCAATGACCCGGCACAAACACAAACGACAGTGACGCTCCAACTTCCTGGACAGCCACATCTTTCGTTTGTTATTGGGTTTGATGCTTCGTATCCAGAAACCCGGCCTGTCGTTCACGGGACTGCGTCAACTGCAGCGCGCGGGGAGGGTAAAATTGCCGTTGATGTTTTGGGTGATATTATTCAGCGGACATGGCAGGTCGGTGCTGTCTGTCTGTTCGATGTGATCAGTGAAGCTGTGGAGGTATTCCCTGAATTAAATATCGGGGGTAATAAAGATGGTGAAGTGTCTGGGACTACAGAGTCGACATCAGCTGGACAGTCATCAAATTCAAACAGACCCGACGAGGAGATCGCTGTCTCGACAGAAGAATTTGCTGCGCTTTCATTGAAGGATGCGTTTGGACTTAATAGTCCGCCCGATTGGATTCTTTCTGATGTGGTTACGGAGAAGAAATCTGTGTTCCTGGCACGGGCGGTTCAGGTCAAGGATCTTGCGCAGGCGCAGGCATTCCTAGATCATCTGACGGCTACGGATAAAAAGGTCGCGGTAGCGACGCACAATATATCTGCTTGGCGAATCAAGCAAAGGAAGGAAGGGGGTACGGGCTCAGAGTCTGGAGAGACTGTTGTGCAGGATTACGACGATGATGGGGAGACTGCTGCTGGGGGTCGGTTACTACATGTCATGCAGCTGATGGATGTGTGGAATGTACTTGTTGTTGTATCGCGATGGTACGGCGGGATTCATTTGGGACCTGCTAGGTTTCGGCTCATTAATGATGTTGGTCGAGATGCTTTGGTTAAGGGTGGTTTTCGGCGAGAGGAGTCGTCGGCGGCGCCAGAGAAGGGGAAGAAAAAGGGTAAAAAGTGATGGGCTGTGGTTGTGTACGCTTTTTGCTCGATATGTACTGTAAATATTTTGGATCTGAGATGGTTAGCAAAACTAGACGTGCTTCTCTTTCGCATCAACTCCAAGAAGTTGTATTGCCACTTTGGATGCAATTAATCGCTTTCTCCGGGGTTGCGGTCCCTAGAAGCCTCCGTGTCGTGAGATACCCAGACTTACTGTGACAAAGTCGTACTATCTATAACCCAAGCTCAATCTATGGATGTTTCATGAGAGCCCGTACGCCTGGTGCTTTTGATACACTTGACACACAGAAACCGACTTTATATTAGCTTGTAATGGCTTGCATGAAATGGCGTGTCTTGGGTTGCACCAAAGAACCTCAAGATGTTGAGATTCGGGAAGGTGGTATGAAAGAAAAGTATTTCATCTACTAGTATCTGTGAAAAATACGGTCATCAGAAGAACCCTGTAGTGGACATGGAGTAAATTGCACCATGCGATGATGAGCTCTCCACAGGGCCACATCTCAACAGCCTCAATTTCTCCCAGGGTGAAACAGGGTCAATTGCCTCACAATAACCATCCACTTGCTTTCTCTCAATACGACCATGGGGCCAAATTCGATATACTGACAGCGTCGATGATAGAGGAGGCCTTGAAGATGGCACGCACGAACCTTTGCATGAGATGTATTCCAGCCTCACCGAGCTTCTCCGACCATCACTACCATGGTTTTCTGATGCCTCATTTTTGAAGCTATACCCACCATCGACGCTTTCTCCAAATAGTCATGGCCATGCGAAAAGAGGAGAAGAAGAGGAAGAGTTTGATTGCGATGATCGAAGAGTTTTACTTTGTCCTTACCAGGTGACCTGCGATCTGAGAGTACAAACCTATGATTGCCTTGTTTATGGATGAGTCTAAGTTGGTAGTTTAATCTCAAAACACGCCGAACTGTCAAGTGTACCGTGGTTCGGGCAATTGGAAGAACGAGTCGGAGATGGTCTCGAGAGGCTTCGCGATCAAGTGAACTTGGACTTGGACTTGGACATATCAAATTTGCAATCACCTGAGTTCCAGTTCTCGAACGGCATGAACTCTCAGCCACTTGGAAATATCCACTGTTGCCAAGTCTATTAGACGTTAACCGAGATTTTGCGGGCCTCAGATGGCCAGGCAGCTTGATCGGAGGGAGCTTATTCGCCGTTGTCCGAGAAGACTGGTTCGAGATGGGTCCAGATGGGGGGGGGGTCGATATCAATATGAAACGCATCTAGAAGGGTTTCCTCTGGAACGAAGGTGATCGCGGATGCGGAGAACCGCTTTCATGGAATGAACGTGGGTTGATGAGTGCCTGATAATCTTAAAGAAAACACTGCGGAGGAGAAATCCGCACGTCAATTTTGCTGGGCTTAGTGGAGCTGATAGCTAGAATTGAGTGTAATTTCCCAGCATTTTCCGAATTCGATGTATGCGCTGAAGGTTGCCCTGTAGATCAAGTGATGAGATCAAGAGAAGAGGATGTGATGTACTCTGTAGGGGACAATGGCAGAAGAGAAGACCCTGAAACGTGAAACTAAGTTCGGTTGACACTTTCCATTCCTCCCCGGCACATCCACTTTTCCACTTTTCCTCTTCTCCCCCTTCACTCTCCCCACAAATTACTAGGATCTTCATCACGCTAAAGCCGCACCATTCCAGCCGAACATCCTCAGGAGACCTGTATCAGATTATGGAATATCGCAGTCTTGTCTCTTTTTAGTAATGCTGAATACGAGGTAATCATGAAGCCTGCACGCTGACACGGGTCGCATTTGCATATGCCCTTAAGCGCGAGGGTCCTCAATTCTGAAAAACATGAGACGTCATACAATGGAAAAAAAGGATACCTCTTCTATAGTTGAGGAAACGATTCAGAGACATAAGAAGCACAGAGACCTCCCCAGCATCTAACCGTTGCGTCATACAGGGCGCCTCTGGGATTCTGGGTTTCTACAGGCCGCAAGGGCGGGAATCACAAATGGCTTGGACATACCAATCACGGCTGCGGGATCGATGTCTCCTCAATGAATCAAAGTCCACAGTGGAGCTATCACGACTGGAAAGCAGCGACAGTCTACAGATCAATGCTGAAACGGAGACGTTTAGTACAGCTGCGACCTACCCCTGCAAGTGCCAGATTCGGCATATTCCGTCGACCGATTTACATCGAGCCCACCAACGGGAGTTGTAGGCGCTAAACCGTCCTCATCCACACAGCCAATACATTGGAAAAATTGCCGGTCGCCGGACCGCACACATGGTAAGTTCTGGAGACCTGGTGCGGCAATGAAACACTTGTCAGGGGGAGGCAAAAGGGTCGTGCCTTGCGTGTACCGAGATTCTGGTTGGCCAGTGGTCAAGCCGCCGAGACCAGCTGGCAGATCGCAAGGCCCGGGGACTCGCATCCTCACGCTCTCACTGGCTGGGACACACTTGCCGTTCACCACACCTCACCACCACTCACCGCATGAAGCCTCCGTCTGAGGTGGGAGCAGATGTGAAAGATGAAACACTCCAGCTTGCAAGATTCGACATATTGTCACCCTCTCCACTTGATGTGACTTTGTGGTTGGCAATCTTGCCATCCCCGAGTGGACGTCTATACTCCTGGTTTGGCGAGTTGTGGAGGATGATCAAACTTTAGAGGTGTCCGATTGATTGGCATACATCCAGAATTTCATGATTCCATGGCTCGTCGTCTCCATTCAGGGTCCCAGCTTTTCGAATGGATCATGCTGTATTCTCTGCCGCAGCGCACGGTCTGTCTGCCTGTCTGGTTGGTTACTACTTACCTGTAGACTCAACTTAGATATAAAATCCTTGGCCGCGCCAACCAGACTGTTCTTTTCTTCTTCTCGTGCAATTCGATCCTTTTTTCCCTTCCTTTACAGTTCGACAAACTCCATACAGGCCAGTCCTGTCTTTCTTTCTCTTCCTTTTTTGGTAGTCAGCCTGTGGCCGACACCGTCATTCCTTCAAGCTCCTACGCTTCCAACCATCATTCATACTTTTCGTGATTGTCTCTGCCTGTGGCAAGACTTCCAAACTTTGTTTCAATAAACTTCAAGTTTAAAGAACAATATACGTTTCAAAGAAACACTTCACTGTTTCTTTGCTTTCAATAACTGAGACATTCACTTCAAATCGTTTGAAAAAAGCCTCAGCACATTAGCAGGATTGTTATCGAAACAATACCTGCTGTCTCACACAAAGGTATTGTCTTCACTTTTTTTTTGAACCGATTGATCGGGGCCTGCTACCCATTTGTCTCATTCTTTTACATTGGGGGGGGGCTGGTGAATGATATTGTTATTGAGGTTGGACTCCGCGTCACAATCCCTTTCTGCCTATAAATCCTCCGCAACGATATTCACCAGCCTACCGATGATCTCTCTTTTTTTTTTTTTTTCTATTTTGTCTCTCAAGATGATGGTTTCTCTTCTTCCTCTGGCTAACAACTCGGCGCAGGAAGCCATCGCTCTTTTCGCTATCGTGACTACCAATTTCCAATCCTTTATCGTTTGATCTCTTTCGTCTGGTACGAATCGGATCTATATTTTTTACAAAACTTCTGTCGAACCTACAAAAAAAAGTCATTTCGATATTCATCATGATGTTCACCAAGTCTATGCTTGTTGCCATTCTCGGCGCCTCTGCGGTCAACGCCCACATGATCATGAGTACCCCCGTTCCCTACGACAAGGACAATGTCGACAATTCCCCTCTGCTTGCAGACGGCAGCAACTTCCCCTGCAAGGGTAGCAGCTACAAGGTCACGGAGGAAAACAAGATCTCGATTGGTGAAAGTGTTCCTCTGCGCTTCGAAGGCAGTGCGACCCACGGTGGTGGCTCCTGTCAGATCAGCTTGACCACTGATCGTGCCCCGACCAAATCTACCAGCTGGAAAGTCATCAAATCCTTCGAGGGTGGTTGCCCTGCGAACGTTGACGGCAACATCGGCGACAGTGCTGCAATGGCGGACCCTTATCAGTTCAACTTCACTATCCCTGATGGAATCGAGGCTGGCAAGTACACTCTCGCCTGGACCTGGTTCAACCGCATTGGCAACCGTGAAATGTACATGAACTGTGCTCCTGTCACCATCTCCGGAGGCTCTTCCAAGCGCTCAGCGGAAGAATTTGCAGTTGAAAAGCGCTCCTCCAGTTTCCCTCCCATGTTTGTTGCAAACGTCAATGGCTGCACCACCAAGGAGAGTGTCGACATTCGCTTCCCTCAGCCTGGTGACGATGTTGAGAGAGATGGAAACGAGGCTAATCTTGCCCCCGAAGGTGAGGCTGCCTGCACCGGTACTGCATCCTTTGGTGGTGAGGGTACCACCGGCTCTGGATCTTCCGGTTCTTCTGGCTCATCCGGCTCGTCTGGATCATCCGGCTCTGGTTCTGACTCTGGCTCCGCCTCCAGCTCTGAGCCTGCTTCTGCTCCTACATCCAGTGCCGCTGCCGATCCAGCTCCCGTCACTTCCCAAGCTCCAGTTGAGACCACTGCTCCCGCCGTTCCTCAACCCGTGCCCTCAAGCACCCAGGCCGCGCCGGCTCCTGCTGCATCTTCCGGTGGCTCCTCTGGTACATCTTCCGGCTCAGGAACCCTATCCGGTGCTTGCAGCCCGGAGGGACAGTGGAACTGCATTGCTGGCAACTCCTTCCAGCGCTGTGCCAATGGTCAGTGGACCGTCTCTCAGCAGTTGGCCACCGGTACCAAGTGCAATGCTGGTCAGAGCCAGCAGCTTTCTGTTTCTGCCAGCAAGAGGGCTCAGGAGATTTCCGCCCTGCGCTTCCGCAAGCGCACTATCGGCGATTCAAGCCATGCCTAGGTGATGCGTCACGTATGTCACTTTGACTAGGGCAATCCTTCAACCTCCGCTGGCGTTGGTTGATATCATTTACTTTCTATCTGCAGTACTGCATGTTTTCTTTTCTTTCGTTTCCGATCCTAGATAAGGCGCCCTAGGACGGACCCGCTTGCTTTCGATGCATCACTTTCACCTTTTATCCATGGATCTTGTACATTTGCGGAGATAAAGCTCTAGAAATAGGACATCATGTGACCTTGTATCATTAGTACCCAACTGTGCAGATTGAGTAGTATGTGAAGGACCGCCTAGTAAAAAGCTTGTCTTCCCTAGATTGAGCACTAGCACTCGTAGAACCCAGTAGCAACTTTGATCAGCGACTCCTTGCTTCGTTCATCTGGACATATTGAAAGGCTTGGCTGTTCTAGCGTAAGTTGATGGGTTTTTATCTGGGCACCGGAAAGTTGAGGATACTACTACACGAAGGTTTTGACATCCATGTGTCCAGGTGAATTACAATTCTACGAGAATACCGAGATGAATCAGAAGGGTTGAAGGAGTAGTTTTCAATGTCAATATATTCTATGAATTCCCATTTATATCTCAAATTCCAAAAAGTCAAGTGGAATTTGACCTTGAACTTCTCCTAGCACCCATTGATCGAACTTTCTGCCACTTTGATTCAAACTTGAACCGGCCACTCCCATTTTCGGACACTTCCTCCGCTAAAGCACAGTCGATGGTAAAGTATTTTCTCTCGACCTCTTTGTCCTTCTCCTTTTCGTCCAGCCACCAACCAAGATGGAAGCGATAGGGGGCAAATGTTCGATTCAATAGCTTTTCGTTGGGGTCCCACATGCCCTTCTCAAACTCATCGAGTAGGTTCGAGTCAGCTAGAAGGCTAGCAACTGCTGCAATGCTGCATGGGTTCTTTGGGAGAACATGATCCGTGTTCAACAGTAATGACCCAATGATACTCAAGGCAAGTATCCCAGCCAACAAGCCTTGCAAGATTCTGGTCGAAGGTACATCTTGGATAACACGTAGGCGATTAGATGTTGTAACATTTCCATGGATCGGCAAATGATGGATGCTATCGTTTGCTGAGCCGCGGGTGTAATTGTTCATCTGCTGCGCACTGATAATTTTGTGCTGGTGCTTGATAGCATCTATAACCATGGTGTTGTGATCTGGATTTTCAAACCCCTCGGCCGGGATTGCGTATCTCCCAGAGGTAAGAAATTGAAAGAACCCATCAAATTTGGGATATCGTCCATTTGCATTCAAAACCCACCACTCGGGGACTGGAACGTAAAGATCCGGTGCTAGCGTGGCCGTAGATTCAACGGGTACAGGCGGATAATCTTCGTCGAATTCAAGTCCTGGTAATCGAAGTCGCGTTAAGACATCAACAGTTTCGGCGTATTGGATGCATGACAACCCCATGATATGCTGTATCGAGCTACCATTGAGATAACCCCAAACATAAGATTCTGCGTAGTGAGCTGATCCTGCAAACACATCATTGTTTTCTGTATGGCACTCTGCTTGAGTTGAATAACCAAAAGGTTCGGATCCAACACTTTCCCAAGTAGAGACAGAAGTATTCATATGACCATCGGTATCTGTTCCAGGGCAAGCTAGAATCGTCTGGTTCACCCAGAGACTATAACTCTTGGTAGATCCAGTTCCGGACTTGCTCAGCATTGGTTCCAAATCTGTCATGGTCTGCACCTTGCATACTGGGGCAAGTCTCAGGGCAGGTATTCGCATTTTCACGAAGGATTCATCTGCAAATGTGTCGTTAGGATTTTCCAAGGCTACCTTAGCGAAAGCAAGCTCTTCATATGACCAGGCAGGGAAAGATAGATTGTATCCAAGTATGTATTCCGCAGTAAGAATCCCAGCGGTCTCAGCTTCTTCATTCATGTTGAGTTGAGCTCCTGCAATTGTTCTAGGGTCAGGGAAGCCCCCGACTTGGGTGAAATTGACATCAGTGTAGTAAGGTACTTCCATGACAGAATACAAGCCACTGGTGACAATAGTCAGGAAAAAGGCTGCGCTGGTCATTAATGTCGATGCTTGTACCGCAAAATGTCGAGAGGTTATCGAGCGAAAGCCACCGGTTAGTCCCAACGAATCCAAGTAACTCAAATTCATAGACCTTTCAAACAAGGCCCCATTCTGTCGAACGAGAGGAGCATACGGAGCAAGGCACCTAATGTTGAAATCAATGCTCCCCAATAAGAGACCGATTCCAACCATAGCCAGAGCAGGAAGAGTCGACCACAAGTAATGCATATCTTTATTGGTGAAAGATGCATCTCCCAGTCCATCATTATTCCCAGAGACGCGCAATAAAACTTCTAACAATGCAATTGCAGAGGAGATGAGGACGAAGATAATGATACGGCCGACAATGCCGGGAAATGGACGCCATGAGGAAGGCTCGGTTTCAACTTTGGGTGATACATCGGGTTTAGACTCGTGTTGGTCATCCTTTGAGGACTCAATGCACGTGCCCTTTGCTGTTGATTTGGAGTGATAAAGCTTTCCTATAAGGTGAGCCTCGAGTTTCTTCGTCGGGCTTATCCCTGAGTCGCGTAGGGATTTCCGAAAGGCCGTACTGTTTGCCGTTATTGCTGCAAGGGTGGAAATTTTGTTCGTATTCCAAGTAGCTGTTGGTGTATTAGGCAAGAGAAGAGCCAAAGAAATTGCTATGGCCATGTTGAGCGCCAAGCAAACTTCCATTCCACGAAGGGGCAGCTCTATCATCACAACTCGATTTTCATCCACAATTGCAGAACCGGTCGTTGTCGACTTTTTATTTTGGACGAGGCCAATGTGCATAAGCTGGGCAGTTAACGCTCGATAATATGCTGTGGCCGAACTTTCAAGCACCCCATCATCCCAAAGGCTTTCAAGAGTCACATTTACTCCTATCAAGTTCATCCCAAGGGTAAAAGCCGAATCTATATGCGCATCATCTTCATACGGAGTTTGGTATTCGACGGGCCTGAAACCCGTTGTGAGAGTCGAGTTATTAACTGCGAGCTTAGCAATATGCGTCGCAGAAATGCCTTGAAGACCATCGTCCTTAACTCCAACTCTTTCGATTTTAATGTCGGATGATGACTGCGTTGCATTCCCTTCAGCTTTCAAGCTGAGCAGTGAGAGGACTGGCTTGCAAATTAAAGATATCGATTTTGTGAGTCCCAAATTCACAGTTTTCCACGTGCCAGAGCCGTCATGAAGATGATTAGCGGGAGGCTTTGCGGATGTATTTTGCTTTTGATACGCTTCAACCAAAGTGAGTATAATGCGGTAGCCATCTGGGCCAATAATCCCGTTGCAGTGTCCTCCTTGAAAATAGGCCTTTTGCTGATATCCAGACGCTATGAGAACATCTGAATGCGTGATGTTGCATGATTGAGAGGCGATGTGAAATTGAAAATCGTCATCTGCGTATTCCATTGTTTTATTTGACTGCAGGTAGTGCAAAGACTTTTCATCTATACTAGCAGTCTCGCAGTCAAGATCGGCGATTAAGCCAGTGATTGGTGCCGTAACAACTGCGCCAGAAGAGACATCCGGGGCGGAAAAGTCTTGGAATGTGAGGTTCATGTTTGTTCCGATGGGGTATGTGACATTTTGGTATACGATTCCGTTCAGTATGTCAAATGGCTGGGAGCCGACGGAATCAAGAGTTGAGCCCTGAGCGTTAAAGTTGTCGTGGAGTTGAATAAAGACATCATCCCGTTGGACTTTAACCTCCTGTAGCGAGAATAAACTAGTTGAAAAAATGATGAGAAGCCGCAAAATTAAGGAGCAAGTCGCACTTGAGGCGACAGCATGGTGCTTATTTTTCAAGGCTTTCCAGATTGCTACCGGCTGCATTTCAGATATATAGTCAAGTAACACACTTTTGTCTGCCGGCTGGGGGCTGTTGAGCATCGATTGCCATGGTGCACTCTGTTTTGCCTGAAATTCGACTCGCGACCAAAGTGTAGTGACAATAGTGAGAATAGCAGTGGGCCCATAGGTCCAGTAATAATGTCGACTTTGATTAGAAGCGGCAATCCCATTGTGAGTTTCGGACGATTGGTATAGCAACTCGAGTGCCAGAATAATTGCACTGAACGTGGCAACAAACAGGCTCAAGATTCGTTTTCTGAGGTAGGATGGCCGCCATCCGGGGACTTGTGAGGTACTATTCTTAAGACCTTTCGGAAGGGCACCAAATAATCGCGATAGTACCATGACGGGTCTCAAGCCGTCTTCGGTCTGGGTGGTTCATGCGATACCGTATATACTAGCATTAGGTGGCCGAGACCGGCGAAGAGAGCGAAGGAACGATTATTGATGGCGAGTATGATAGTGGGAGCTCATTTGAAAGGGAACTGTATCTTTAAGCCATTTTAGAATCTGACCTGGCTCTAAGCGGTTATTTGGCCATTCTGCGAGTTAACCGCCGGCCCCTTGCCCAGCAACACCATTATGCACCTAACGGGGAGGTGAAACGACGAGCTCATGAATTGCCAGACTCGGGGCGCGTATATTTGTTAATGCACAAATCCCAAGGGTCATTGAGTGCGGATTTGTACTTTTGCTCTGTGAATAACAGGCATGTTGCCGGAGGGCGGGCCATAATTGACCCCATTTGTGATGAGTGTTTCAGGAGGGCGCGTCAGCGCTTAGAGGATGAACCTGTGAAAAGCTGGATATATTTGTTGGTAAGTGTCCTTTCTGATAGATCTCAGTTCTCATTTGACATTCGTGCCAAAAAGTGAGCTTGTTGCTCTTGGATGTCATCCATCAGTGAGAATGTGCTAATGGAAGGTCGTTGAAGAGGGTTTATAGATGATTTGTGGCCTTAGTCTTGAGGCAATAAATGGGGTCACGAGTGGGGCAATTGTCATTACATAATGTGGCCCGTGCATGTAACTAAAGGTGGCACTAGTCCAGATGTGGAAACAAGGGCTTAGGGCTTTCCACTCCCACCACCCGCAGCTCAGTAAGCGAAAAAATCCACAGGTGAGCCCCAACTGGGAAACACGTTGGTCTTCAACCTCACCATCGACATCGACCGACAACAATGGCGTCTCGTCCGACCGTTTCCATCGCCACTGCTGAGGGCAAGGCCTCCGGGGCCACCCAGCCCCTGCCCTCCGTCTTCTCCGCACCCATCCGTTCGGACATTGTCCAGTACGCCAACCCGCATATTTGAAATCGTGATATTGGAGGTGGAAATGCTGATGAAAATCTCTTCTACAGGCAGGTGCACGTCGGTATGGCCAAGAACAAGCGCCAGCCTTACGCCGTCAGCGAGAAGGCCGGCGAGCAGACATCTGCTGAGTCCTGGGGTACCGGTACGTGGGGATCTGAAAATTTTCGACATGCGATGGAACTTTTCTTGAGATGGGTCAAACCCGTTGGGGAGAAGGATTTTCATGTCGAAGGGAAGACAATTGGCTGGATAGGTTACTAACGAAATCGTTTGATATTCAACAGGCCGTGCTGTCGCCCGTATTCCCCGTGTCTCTGGTGGTGGTACTCACCGTGCCGGTCAGGCTGCCTTCGGTAACCAGTGCCGTTCCGGTCGTATGTTCGCTCCCACCAAGGTCTGGCGCAAGTGGCACCAGAAGATCAACCTGAACCAGAAGCGCTTCGCTACCGCCTCTGCTCTGGCTGCTTCCTCCGTCCCCGCTCTTCTGTTCGCCCGTGGCCACCGTGTCGCCAAGGTCCCCGAGGTTCCCCTCGTTGTTGAGTCCAAGACCTTCGGTGGTGCTCTGACCAAGACCAAGGCTGCCATCGCTCTCCTCCAGGCCATCGGTGCCGGTGATGAGCTCGTCAAGGTCCAGAAGTCCAAGAAGCTCCGTGCTGGTAAGGGTAAGCTCCGTAACCGCCGCTTCCGCCAGCGCCGCGGTCCTCTCGTCGTCTACAACCCCGAGACCGACGGCAAGGAGCTCGTTAAGGCCTTCCGCAACATCCCTGGTGTTGAGACCTCTTCCGTTTTCGCCCTGAACCTCCTTCAGCTCGCCCCCGGTGGTCACGTCGGTCGTTTCATCGTCTGGACCTCCTCCGCCTTCGAGGCCCTCGACAAGGTCTACGGCACCACCACCGCCCCCTCGGCCCTCAAGAAGGACTTCCTTCTGCCCTCCAACAGCGTTGCCAACGCTGACCTGGCCCGCCTCATCAACTCTTCTGAAATCCAGTCCGTCCTCCGCGCTCCCAAGGGTGAGGCCCGCACCAAGCGTGCTATTGTCCAGAAGAAGAACCCTCTCCGCAACAAGCAGGTTATGCTCCGTCTCAACCCCTACGCCGCTGCTTACTCCAAGCAGAAGCTCGGCCAGCAGAAGGTTGAGGGTGGCAAGCCTACTCGCGCTGGTCAGGCCTTCAACGAGGTTCTGTCTGAGGAGTAAGCGTATGCTCTCGTATGCTATTTCTCTTATACGAATCTGTTGAACGATGAAAAATGTTAGTTGCAGAGCAAAAATGAATCAATGCCTTTTTTGCAATACCCAAGGTCTCGGAGTATAATATGATCGATTTAATTCTTACACCGTATTCCCCTGTTACATACTTTAATTGGTAAGTGGATGCACCTCGTAGCTACTGTGTAAATCTTGACTTGGTCATCTACGGTCTCTTTTTCAGTATTATTGGTCCAGGTGATTGGTTTTCTGCCTGCTTCTTGCTTCCTTTCCAATGCTCCTTGGAAAATTTGACGTCCAAGTTTGCACAGATGTCAATCCGCGACGAACTCCTACACTAGTGAAGAATCTCATCTATACTAGTGGCCTGGAGACATGCGTGTTAGGGAAATGCCTAAATAGTACCTACAACAAAGGGCAATTGAGCCTAGTCGGAATTCTACTCTTTACAGACTGGCAAATACGTTGCTTGGGGCTCATGGGGCATAATCAAAGACAACTCGAACGCGATTGATGGACTCGTACTAGTACAGTACAATATTATAAAAACTTGGCGCAATCACTGCCATCTCGGGCAATAAGTTAGTACTAGCATATATTCAAGTGATATACAAGCCCTGGAAGGTGTTAGTAGTACAGCTACTATAATCATACGTCCATTGACAGCATTCGAAGGCTCCAATTTCAAGTTGAAACTTGAAGTTGATTTCGTCACACTTGAATGTGATGTGCTTGTCGAATTTCCTAGATTCAATAACATCACATGTACGATTGCTTCAAAATTTGGAGACTGGAACACTAGTCCAAATTCAATACTTGAATTTGCAAGTCAAGATATGAGCTCTACATCTTAGTAGAACTCCAACAATATTGAAGTTGAATCTTCAAGTTTCGACCAGGTCGAGCCAGGAACATAGTACACTAGATCAAATTTTACTCCGAGGTAGATCTAGACTGGTGCTTGAATTTGATGGTCCTCGGGAATTCCGAGATATTCAAGTTCAAACCTGAAACATTCGAGTTTGAAGTTTCTAGAGCGAACTTCAATAGTGTTAGTATAGCTCACCTCACCTTGGTACAGGCAAATTTCTCCAAATTTGATATGCTACTTACAACCTTCGTTTGGAACTTGAATACAATGAAATTCCAAGCTCGACATTGGCAGAATCAATTATGCAATAATATTTGAATACAATTCAAGTTGCAGCCCACATGTTGTTAACCTCTCACAAATGGCGCAGGACAAGCTTGTCGATCACATGTCCCGAAATTCCGAGATTCTACCTAGGCAAAAAGAAAAGAGAAAATTTTTCCGTATACCGACCGTTGAAGATAAGCTATTGATTCACCGATTGTGGCAGTGCTATTTTGAGCCAGATGAAACAACGCCCGACACTAAACACCTAAGGGGTGGAAAAATTGACCCAAAGTGCTCCATACAATTGGAGCTCCATAGCGCGCTCCTGAACCAGGCCCCATGACATTGCAAACCACAACATGAGACCGGCTGACGACCTGTCACCAGGATGATCCTAGTTCTCTACGGCGATCATAATAATCATTCCAGGGTTGTGTTCACAAGCTCACCACTGGAACTACACTCAACATGAAACGTGGAGAAATAGGGAAGTCCTTCCCACCGTAAGTTTCCAGGGACATTGGCATCGCAAGGCTCCGGTCCTTCATGTCATGCTCCGTACATATGCTGCTTTTGGGATTTTTGTACTCCGTACGGAGTAGTTCACATGCTAGCTTGATGGTCTTCTAGAAGCTCAATCTATTAGACTTTTGTCGGCAGGCGCCGGTTCCCCAAGGTCCAAAGCTGTCATCGTTTAAAAGGGTACAATGCGCAAAGGTACAGTACATGCGAACAGGCCCCAGACTTTTACGATCAAAGCTCGTGTAAGACCCCCTTCGTGTCGTGTCGAATGCTTTGACGGTCTTTGGGGAGTCGGAACTTGAAGCAGCGTATCGTCATCGTCAATCGGCAGCACGGACACGGACGAACGTCGAGATTCGGACTAGGCGAGCGGGTGACGAAGAGTGGCATCCAAGCGAAGCTCGAGCGAGTGGAGAGCCGAAGATCCACGGACGTGCAAAGCGGGTGCCAAGAGCACCGTCAGGGTCCGCGGCTGATAGTCGCACACTCCAAAGGGGATGATGGTCGAACCAAGTGGGGATGATGTACGTCAGTCCCGACGGTGCAGACTTTCCGTATCGTGCAAGATTCGAATCCATTCGTGTGAAGCGAGAGTTGGATCGTGAACTTTCTCGTGTATTGAGTTTGCTTCATGCGCAATGACACACGATGAGATCGTGTTCTGGTCCAGATTGAGACTGAGAGGGGACCACTAGAACGGAGTATAAGTTAGGCAAATGCATTGTTAAACCTAGTTTTTTTTTAAAAAAAAATCTTTTATTTTTGCATCTGCGATTAGGTGCATGTAAACCGGAGCTCCGAGACTTTTGATGTTTAAATTAATTGGATTAATTGGATGAATTTAGATTTTACGCTCCTCCGTCCCTTTCTTTCCGTGAAGCTTCGAGACAGCCGCAGTTGCAGCGGGTCCCCCTTGACTAGCGAGCCCACTATGAGTTAAAATATACGGGAGGCGAACGGGCAGATGCAACCTGAGCTGCACATCAGAAATAACCGAGATCCTTTCAAGGGGATAGCGTGGTCAATCTTGCATCCTCCCCAGCATTATGGGCGGAGGTAAACCAAGCCGCGAAGTCAACTTGAACGATCGGAGCAGAATAATTCTCCGATATTCGTGAGCCGCACTTCATGAGGTCCGCGCTCTTCAAGTTCAAGTTTGACATTATTCTCGAGGGTAGGTAAGCATAATTGCGGTCGGACTCGGACGTAAAAGGAACAGCTGGCACGAGCACCGGCAGGATCAGCCGAACGATAATACAATCCATAATCCTGTATAATATACGGAGGACTCCGTACTCAATGCGTTAGTACTCTGTATACCAGTACTAGTCCTATTATTCCGTGATAATTAAAGGGAATGTGTACACCAAGACAGCTAGTTATGTATGTACATGGAGCTCCTTGGCTAGTCATCTATAGTTAAGGAATATCAAATCCACACTGACGGAAAATCAAATTAAGACGACTGGAAGTGAAATCCACCCGTTAGGGAACGGAGCTCCATTCGTAGATCCAAAAAGAGCTGTCACTAAGTATAGACCTCCTGGACCATGGTGTGCATGTCTCAGCCAACAAGAGTCGGTTTTCACAAATCGGTTCAGGTTCAGGGGGGAAAACAGGGCACGCTAGTATCAAGTGCCCAGCCGGCGCTAATCCAGGAGTCTGCGGAGTAAATAAGGGAATTTAGGTGATGCAAAACATCAGTACTACTACCGTTAATGTACTAATATGCAGTACGCAGAGTGGTAGTACCGTGAGATACTAGTAGTACAGCCTGCTAGTTAGCTTGAAAGCCACGATAGTCCAGGAACGTGGGATCCATGATATTATTCCCTCACCTCCTTGGTTTTGTTTCTCGGTGTGCAGAAAAACACTGCAAGCTAATATTTCGGTCATAGGCAATACCAATCGCTCCACTTCTGCTCCATCAGATTATATTGCAGCGTTGCCCTAGACTCTTAGCACTGCATGAATGGCGTGTCCTTTCTCGCTGTATCACATTGCCATCTGCCGGATGCATATGACTAGGATTCAATGGTGCCTGAGAAGATTGTAAACCTAATTACCCGAAGAAGTGCAACCTGACGATGCGGGTACTCCATAGTACCCATCTAATACAATATGTACGGAGTATGGAATTGCAGGATGATCCTGGCGTGGTGCTTACTACCCATTGCCATCTGAAGGACTCGGAGTTTTCAAAACCACTCCCAACACTTTGTTACCCATTTGACACACTATCCTTTCCCTTTCTCTCCTCCCCCTCGCCCGGCATTTGGTAGCCACATCGTCCGGATCTTTACTCCGCAACGTCGTAGTCGGTATTTGTTCGGAAGAAAATTGGGTCCGAGAACAAATCGGCCAATGGCGTGATCATACTCTAACCATCCTCAGCGAGGCTTGCGAGTTCTTTCGGGTGGGAATGCCAGATGGAGGCCAGGAGAAATGCCGGTTGGCGTTTGGCGTCGCGGATCTCATTGTTCTAGGGGGGCTCTAGCGACATATCAAGACCCGGAGACCGGGTTCATCCGTATTATTTCACCAGTGTTGTAAGCACAGTACAGGCATGTACAATACAGCAAGTAGGTACTAGATCATTTGATAGACATTTCTAGATATCTCACAATTTTCTTTTGTCAAGAGTATTCCAGCCGAGGATTTAGGGGAGGGGGGTGTGTTAGGCTAGACTAAATTTTTTTTGCCCCCTTTCCCCTCTCCCCTTCCAAGACGCAATACGGATTCCGGGGGTGAAGGAAGATACACCGGGCCTGCAGTAATAAAGGGATCCTCAATGACGGGTTGCAGATCAGATCGCCATACTACTTTTGAGACACGATACGTGGTCAACTCCGGAGTGCATCGCCGTTGGAGTAAAGTGGTCTCGGTGGAGTGGAGTGCAGACTCCAGACGGGCCCATTGGATGGCGCGTCGTTTGGAAGGACTAGGGTTCCCTGTCGCGGGCCTCGGGGCAACAATTCACGTTAGAGTACATTAATTAGTTGCCAGAAATGACAGAGACAGTTGCAAGATGAACGAAGCATGTTAATCTAATTGAGATATCGGGGCAAGTCAGGACTCCGTTCAAAGCTACCGGAAACTGGAGAATTGGTAAACTCCTAAATTCCATTTAGACTTTCTTGTCTTTCTTGGCCGTTGAAACAACGGCATCGTGTAAATCTTTTTTTGAGGTTACGTAGGTAAGTTCATCGTGGGTGCCAAAAAAGCACCGAGCAGAATCTGCACATGCCGGGCCGGTCCAGTGAGCCTTTTTTTGTTTATGATTTCTGATTTATCAATTATTCGATTTCTATTGAAGGACCCGCAATCTTGATCTACTGCACGGAGTAGGCATGGCATATGTGCTCCGTATACATACTACTAAGACCAGAGATCAGATACACACAAAAAAAAGCAATAAAAATTACTAGATACAGAAAGGGACGAGGGAAGAAAAAACCCAAAAATCCACCCAGACCGATTATTTAGTGCAAATCAACCCGAGGGGAACACAGGTCTCGGCTTTGACACTCTATCTAGTAAGTCGGAATTGGCGCAGCGCGCGCATCAGGGAAGACCCGAACCATTTTGACCCTCAACCGAGGGTCTTGCGCAAAAATTGGAACTCCATCGGAATCCACTAAAGTCCACTTGTGCACCATACGATCCAGCGATCTTCACAGAGAGGCTGTCCAAAAGAGAGATAAGCCCTGCGGCCCCAGCGCTGGATCCAGGAGGATTTGCCCGACTAGGCATCTAGTCGCCCGCGCCACCGGCCGAAAGTACCACTGACCCACTATGTGAGGGTATTCGCGGCCACCATTCCGAGCCCAAAACAAGCTGCCTGTTGCTCCTTCACACTGACTTGTGGTTGCGTTTGTTCAGCCAATGTATGGAGTGGGCGCTTGAATCTCATCGGAAAAATGTAAATGGCCTACTTTACTATCACTATGTACTACTTTCATATTCCTGTGCTCAGAAGGATCTATAAACTCTTCGCAAAAACTTCAAGCATTCAATAACCTTGAAGTTGAACTAACAAAGGAAGAAGAAAAGAAAGACAATCAAAAAAGGGTTAATGAAACAAAAGAAAACCAATCCAGTTTAATATGGATTGAATCTCAAATTAATGGTATGCATGCCATCACTGGGATCGTGTTGAAGCTGCAGCTTTCTCTTAACATGAGACTGGCCATGGAGCTGAATCGAGCATCATAGGCTCAGTACCATACATCCAGGGAGGTACTTTGCTGGGTTTAAACTAACAATTCGACAAACGCACTCAATCCTAGGCAATGGCTTAGTTATTGACCCAGTCCGATCGGACATAGTAACCTCGTAGGGCAGAGAAAGGTCGATCAGGGGTTACGGAGACCGCACCTCAGAATACCACTACACCGATATCCTACTACACATCCTTTGAGTTCAAGTTATGGTACTATGCACATGAATACAGCATGTACACCGTACAGAGAATGTACAAACAAAGAAGGATGATTCGCGTTTAATATAAAGACGTAGTAAAACTGGAGCCACGCATGGGTCTCCCGGACGAACCGGGGGGCTTTTGCTGGTGGCTTCTTGTCCCACCCAAGCGCGAGTAGAGAATTAGTCTAGGTGACTCGAGAAGTGGACATTTTCTTTATTTATTTTTAATTTTCGTGTTCTCTTGGCATGGTCAGAGGTAATTTGAAATAAAATTCAGTGATGGGCCTCTCCACAGCGTTATTTTCAACGGTAATGCGTTGCAAGTGCCGGGACACAATCCATACAACCTCGGGAGGAACCACCACACACACTCAGACGGATGGATGTATGTAATGAATGGGCCTCCGGACGGGCTGATCGGAGGATCCCTGGCGCAGGACCGAAATGCCGAATCGATGATCGGATTGGACCGGTTGCTCCACCGGATAGCATTGGCTTATGTATGTAGATGACCTCAAATTTTCGATGGCCTTGCCCTAGGGCATGAAGCAGAGTCGATGGCGTTGGCTACTGTACATATCGGCCCTGCTCGACCCATCAAGGCCCAGTGGCGCTGTTAGGAGCCGCCTGCAGGCCAAAAGGACGGACTCGAAAGGACACCATAAGCAAACGCAGCAGATGGGCGGGCCGGGGCATGTCTCATCCTGAATTTTCCATGTGTCTTGGGTTAAGCCTTCGAGAATTTACTCGGACGGGGCGCACCCAGAAGAGTATAGATCGATCCCACTCTCTCGTCGATCGTATGGTTGTCATGAGTCGATGGTAGTTAAACTAAATTTCATGGAAATTCCGGTGCAGTATTTTGGCGTAATACTACTATCACCTCGTACCTACAGTACTCAGAATACATCCTGAGACTCTGGCCCTTTTCTGAAGTCGTGAGGTTGAACCCCTCCTCCTTCTCTTCCTCTTCCTCTCTCTCTTCTCTCTTCTTCCCCTTTTGATTTGTTTGACTTCGTGTTCGGTCCTTTTCCCTTTTTGATTTCTTCCCTTTTTTTTTTTTCTTTCTCCTTTAATTTTTGGCCAAATCCTTGCTGTCTCTGGCCCCCCTCCTCATCATCTACCGAGGAATCCTGGTATCGCCCCAGTGTTTTTGTGCAGGGGGAGGGGATCCAGCACGCATCCACCAGGGAGTGAACCGAACCCGTCAAGGTCACTCGCGGGGCAAACCGCTCGTGGATTTTTCTTTTTTGTTTAGTTTATTGCATTTATCGTGGGGGACGCTACTTTTTAGCTATTTTTTCCCAGCATCCCTTACAACTAGCCAGTGACAAGCGGCGATTGCGACCAGGCTACTTTTCCCTGTATAGTCAAGCCGTGTGCCACCATCGGCTTGCTGGGTCGATCGTTCCGACTCGATTATCGTCGCCGAAAATACCTTTTCATCTAGAAGATTTGCACGTTCTACTCCTCTGTTGGACCCTTTTATCTTCATCATTCAAGGGTCCACGTGAAGAGTTGTCTACTTGGGGCTTCTATCTCGTTTGTTGACGGCAGTATACGAATCTGGAGGTCTGGGCTTACTACTGTCTTTCCCCATCTCTTTTCAACCCCCAAGTGTGAATATTCCATTCATTCTCACTCATTCGGACTGACTTCCGCGGCGTTCTTGGGAGGGTGGTCGATTGTTTGCAAGTTACCCGATTAGCTCTCGCCTTCATCCAGAGGAACCGCCTCTTCGAAGCGCATGCAACTCACTGGGATCCTGCAGCCACCCTGGTATACTGAATATGCACCCGATTCTGTGATTTTCAAGGCCGTTTGCGACATGCTGGTCTTTTGAACCTGTCCTATTTCCATCTCAATTCAGTCACACCGAACAGTACTTGCAACAGGCCATAAACTGCGTGCTGTAAGTACCGAGGGATCAATCCTGTTCAATCACGAGCTATTTGGATCTACTTTGGTCCCGAACTTTCCATTGAAGGCTTAGACGACTCCTACGAAGTCTACAATCCAATAGCTTCTTCGTCGACTTCCCATCTCGTTTATACAGTATACCCACTTGCATCTAGTGGCAGCCAACACCGCGTTTTGGAAGCAAGGATCACAGTTAAAGGGTGAGATTCACCGTTTCTCTCTTTATTTCGCAGGCCAAATGAGATTGGCTTTTGCTGATCGCTGAGGTTTCTAGATCGCTGCTATCATCTCCCTTCTCACTCCACGAGCTTCGGGCCTTCGACAACTGGTCATAAGAAGGGATCATATTTCAACCTTGGAATTTCTGGAAGCACCGGAGTACTCCTACCCTATTTCAGAAAGTCGATCCTCAAATTCCATTGCCAGTCGATCCAAACAGGCTAGCACTTTTGGGATTTGGTGGGATTGCCATGTAGATTGCCCGCTGTGAGATCTAGCGTTCTTCTACTTTCGATAAACCCATCGACAATGTCTGGCTATTATGTTGGACCCTTCGGTCGTATGTTACCCGGCAAACGCGCATCATCTTCGGAGCAGCCCATGGAGCGAGAAGCTAATCGGTCAGGACCCGGGGATAATAACCCTTACCAGCTTCCGCCTCCACGACCCGCTACTCTACAATTCGGATCAGACCCATTCTTGCGACAGCGCCAACAAGCAGAATCACAAGAGCAGGGAAGAGGCGTGGCATCGACTGAAGCCCCTGCACAGCAGCTTCCATCCGTTAGGTCTCTGTTAACACCAGTCTCGGGCCCAACATCACCACCTGCTTATCATCAACCATTCGGCGCACCTCCACCACATATCGATCATCGTGAACAGGCGTATGCATACCGACAACATGAAGCTAGCGTTGCACCACGTGTTTCCCCTGTCAGCGGACAAGAAAGAGTCCCTGTTCGTTCTGAGTCCCTACCACAACAGTACACTCCGAGTCTACCACCATTGTCTCACGTAGCTATGACAAGCCCGAGAGAAATGACCCACCATGCGTCTCGCAGTGATCCCCTCTCGACAAGCTTACAGAACAGACCATTAGCCCCTCATGCTGCTACTTTCCAGCATGAAACAACACCGGCGGGTGAGCTCTCTTCTCCGGAAAGTGGCCGCTCGAAAAGAAATACGGCCCTTCCACACGTGGTGGATGAAAAGTACATCGAGGGCGAAGGCTTTTGTTTCGTATATGCAGATGGATCTCACGTACCAAAAACAATCGATGGAATCCCAGTGAATGCCAATTGGGGCGTCACCAAGGCGGGCAAGCCACGAAAACGTCTTGCTCAAGCATGCCTTACATGCCGCGAAAAGAAGATCAAGTGTCAGCCCAATCTGCCAAAATGTGACCAGTGCCAAAAGTCTGGACGCGAATGCAGGTTTGAAAGCGCGTGAGTATCTGATGGAAAAAAAATAACTGCAATCGTTTGTTGGTTGAAACTAATACTTGTTTTGTTCTCTAGCCCTCGCGGAATCCGTTCTTTCAGAGGCTCGCAATCAACTGGGATGTCAGGAGGTCAAGATGGAGAGGACTTCTCCCCCGGTCCGCATAGCCATTCGGAAGTTTCACCTTCCTTCTATAACATGGGAAGAGCATCGGGTAGCGCTACCTCGCTGCCAGGAACAAGTGGTCATTCTCCGATTTCTGAGGGTGCTACTGTGCTTTCGCCTTCTGGCACCGAGGCTACACAAGACACAGATGCGGACAGAATCTACCAGGCCCGAGGATATCGGGTGCCCCGGCATTATTCTGATGGAAATTCTACGGGTCAACATACACAGAAATCTGCATTCCAACGACGACAGAATTATTCGGAAATCATTGGAGACTTGCCAGATATTACCCCGGACGATCCACTTGCCGGCTATTGCAACATCGACCCTTACGAGAACGACCCGGAAATGACGCTGCATTATGTTGAGTCTTTCTTCTCGAACGTTAATAACGGTTTCTACTATATCTTCCCCCATGCACGCTTCATTCTGTGGCTGAGATCCTGTCACACCAAGTCTCCCGAGGACAAGATGTTACTATACGCGATCTTAGCTTTGGGATCAATTTTCTCAGAACGGCCAGACAGTGTTGGAGCATTAAGACAAAACTACAGAATCGCCCGCTTTTCTATCCAGAAAAATCAGCACTCTCTATCACTTCAACTCGCTCAAAGCCACATTGTTATGAGTCTGTTGTACTACGCCACAGGATCTCTATTTGGATCCTGGGACTCGGTTGGTGCTGCTGGCCGCGCAGTATCTGGTCTTCGATACAACATGGAATCGGGAGGCATTGTAGTTGATCAGAATTATGCCTGTGAATTTGGTTTGCACCCACAAGCATTGATGGAATGCCGACGCCGAACTTTCTGGGTGGCTTTCATCCTGGATGTAAGCGATACCTTTCGGATAACCACTCAAAATGGAATAATATGTGCTGACCTTTTACAGCGAGTCTCTAGTTTCTTCCTGGGATCATCGACCTCTATTTCTTCGGATTCAGCCCTGATTCGTCTACCCTGCAGAGAAGAGACTTACGAAGCGCAGCAGTATGACACGGCGCCCTATTTCCAAACCATCCTCAACCAAGACACCCCTTCTCCCGAAGAAGATCGATCCTCGTTAAGCACAATGGCATACCTGGTTCAGATTCTATCCATCTGGGGGAACCTCTCCCATCACACTTTCCGATTATCACATGCACCATCTGATAGGTACGCTCATCTTGCCGAAGAGGTCCATACCACCACCATCCACCAAACAGATGACTGGACGAAGCGGCTACCTGAGACCCTTGCATTCTCCACCTTGAACCTCGAACGAGCTTGCCAAGCAAAGCAAACGGACTCTTTCATTTCGATCCACATGTTTTACCACGCCACTTTAATGAAGCTTTACCGAAACGTCCGATACCAAAGTCTCCGAGCAGATGTGCTGGTTGAGTACGTTCATCGTGCTCGGTATCACGCGGTGGAAACCTTGAGGGTTGCCGTTACTGCTCTTCAATATGCCAAAGAACTCGAAGCTTCCCAGACACCTAGCGACACCCCAAGGGAAATTCTTCTCAATCCATTCTTGAGCCATGTGATTCTGTCCGCCGTGGACGTTCTCAGCGCAGCTGGACTCGTGGCCGATCTGCCAAACTGCGTTCCATTCATCGCCGGTGCTCTTGAGATGATAAGAGTATTCGGTCGTCACTGGGATACCTCACTGGAGCTAGCAGGCAACATTCAGAAGCGGCTGGATTCGATGACTGAATGCTTGAACGATCGAGCCGGAATCGAAAACAAACTTTATTTCATATTGAGCGGCCTTCCTCTCGAGAAAAAAGCGCACAAAGGCGCTCCGGGATTCTCGAGTGTTCCAGATGACGATGTATTCTATGGAAACATGCCGCGAGAAGCCCTTCTGCGTGCCATACGAGCGGACGATAGTAGCATTTCCGAGCATAATATTCTCTTGCTGAGAGACCGCTGAATGAAGGGGCCACAGCTGACTCCGAGTCACTGCTGCATTTCCTCGAATAGTTGAACTATTGGAAAGTTCAAACTGAGTATTGTGATTTAATAATGCTTAAAAGGGGCGGAAGCAGTTCAACATCATGTGTTCCTCATTTTTTTGATTTTCTTTTCTGACATATAAACTTTCGACCCATTCGCATCTGCATCTCGACTTTTGAACAAGTTAGCTGACTTTTTCATTCCCCCCTGTTCTTTCGACATTGAAAGAGGTCATCTGGCTCTTTTCAAAATGCCCTATTTGTTTGCTTCTATTCCTCTAACGACGTGATGTTATCGATTTTGGCGGCCGGTTGTTGATTACTGTATACTCTGTCCCGTCGACACGACCTGGCCAAGTCCACAATGGACCCAACCTCTGTATTATAGTTTAGTATATGATCAAGTTCTGTTAGAGCATCGAGCTGATATCTTCAAGGTTTCTACAATTGTAATTGCTAGATAATTGTATCAACATTACTAGTAGATGACCTGAGACTTGAAGTCTTTTTGCAGGTACATAGTATCTTGTACCCTAATCTACCATCATGCTTGAGATGCATAAACGTGTGCAAGAACTTGACGTCTCTTCAATTATTATCGACAATCTGCCCTGAGCCGTACTGGCTAACCCAGAAAAGTTTACCTTCGGAAGGATCCATCAGGGTGGCGTAGTGAGTATCTTCATTCAACACTGGGTAGGTGGTGAGCCATTGACGCGCTTCCTGGGGAGTAATAGCCATTTCTGAGGTCTCGAGGTCTCTATTGAGTGTTTTTCGTTCCAAAGCAGCTTTCTCTTGTCTTTCTGCTGCCTTTTGTCTCAAGCGCAGTGAAGACCGAGCTCCCAGTTCATGGTCACCCACTTCTCGAGCTGGAAACTCTTTGGCTTGGGCTCTCGAGGACCTAGCCTGCTTATTCCGCTCCATCTTGAGGTTCCATTTGTCTTGCATACACGCGTGTCTGACCTTACTGTCTTCGATAAGCTCCTCCAGACTCATTTCTTCCTCTGAGATCAAGGCTAGTCTGCCATTACCTCTCGGTTCGCTTTTTGCGGCTCCTTTCGATGGCATCGAGTCCGGCTCCTGATCATTGTTCGTTACGACGATGAAGTTTGGATCAGAGCGGATGACTGCGGTCCTCAGATCCTTTTCCAGGGTCACTGTCTTTTCCCCATCACTGGCAATCAGGTAAGCCGCAGTCGAGGGTTGACTGGGGAAGTTCTTAACGATATCATCCAAGGTCGCCAGTGCTGGACCAGAGTCTTTGGCCTTTGAATCTTGCGAAGCCGGGATGAGACATTGTCGCAAAAGCGAAGAGATAGAGCGGCGTTGTCCCAGAAGAACGAGAAGATGATTGAGGTAGAACGAGAAATCTTTCGTTGTATCATGAACAGGTCGGAAATTCAGCGAAACGCTTAGATGCTTTTTGACTCCCGTGAGTACGCCGATGAAGCCGACATAGGTTACACTTGTCGCTAGTACCTTTTCGGGATCTTCGTCACGGATGTATTCCAGCTGGACTGTCAGGCAGCGTAGCTTATCCATGCCCCAATCCAGAGTACGGAAATGAAGCATTTTTGTATCCGAGCCATGGATTGTGCGTACCCCTCCACTGGTGCAGCCCATAAGGAGATCCAAGACCGTGTTGAAGCAGATGAGGAGGTAAAGGTCAATACCGGTGACACGACTGATGCCTCGTAGTTCCTCGGTTTCCTCGCTCGTAGATAGTTTATGCAGAAAGGTACGCGCTAGAAAGTGAACGAATTTCACTGGGATTTTGGGTGACAGGGCCAGAAGTAACTCGTCGAACATGCATCGCAGGGATCGCATCTGGTCTCGGTAGAGTCGTGCCAACTCTACATATCGCTCAGAGGGAGGCAGCGAGAGATTGATGCGATGAATGGGAGGTGGCTGATGTAGCCAGGCATAATTGAGAGTCTTCTTCTGTGTTTCCGTGGGCATCTTGAAGGCAGATATTCATGAGTGATGCTAGATGCAAAGTTTGAAGAAAGGAATAAGCTTCAAGCTGACAAGGCTATTAGCATCTTAGGGTCAACTTCCTCTAGGCAGCCTCGCAAACAAAGTTGGCCCCACTCTGCCCCATGGGGATAACAGCAACATCAACTACCCTGACTGAATTGTACTGATCGATTGAGAAGAGTCTGTTCACTTATTTTCTACCCATCAGAGCTTGATTGCATCTAGATTGAGTCACCGTTTGATAGATCCTAGTATTGTTTGTATTCAAGTTGAAAGATCTATAGAAAGTACTAAGTAGTGGTGTGACACTAACCTCAGGTTGCAAAGTGCTGAGGCAAGGGTATGAGAGGATACAATTGATTACTACTACTAGTATTTCTAAGAGATTATGGAGCTTAAAATCTCCAGATTGCCATGTATCGCTTTGCTCTCTGTGGTTATAGATATAAGTTAATTTGTACTAACTGATGATCATGAACTGCACAACCTGAGCAACTTCAGATGTACAGAGAATGTAGTAGACGAAGAGTACTACTACTATCAGTAGTTTAATTTATTCAAATCAGTTTCACATCATTCTTTTCAGATTATCACATTGAAATTGAGTTATACTTGTTTTGATTGTATAGTTCCGAGCTTGACGAAATGTTGCCTCAGGCACTAATCAGCTTCCCGCCATGGTCTATATCGACGTCCATCTTTTCTCATATTTCTCCTCTTTCTGGTATGTTACTATCCAATTGAATCCAAACAGGGTTGAATGGTCCCGTCTTCCTCGAAAATAGCAGACAGCCAGAAGCAACGTTGTTATTCTCCCGATATTCTACACTGCAGCCCGGGCTCCATCGTATCCCTTTGCGGGGCCGACGGAGCACGGAAAGTTTCTCCGAATCTCAACTTCCAGCGTCCTTTGTTGCACCACGCCACCTCGACTAGGACTAGCATTAGGACCAGGAAGCATGGCACTGCCCTCTTCCTAGCAATCTCGGGATACTGTACTTAGTGAGGTCACAATGTCCTCTTCCTTTGACCCGACCGCCTCTGCGGTCCATCGCGACCTCGGCGTTGAGGATGAGAACGATGGGCTGGACGGGGAGTACAGCATGATCGCAGATGCAGACTACTCGGACGGTGTCGACTACTACGCCCTCTTGTGTCTTCCATCCAACCCTCCTCCATCCGATGCCGATATTCGTTCCGCCTACCGCAACCTGACTCTCAGCTTCCACCCCGATAAACAGCCTCCACATCTTCGCGACGCAGCTAAGCGACACTTCAACCAGATCCAGGAAGCTTACAATGTGCTGCTTGACCCGCAGAAGCGTGCAGTCTACGATTTATTGGGCGCGGAGGGTGTGAAACGAGAATGGGGAAATTTCGGTGCAATGGGTCCTCACGGCGAGGCTGAAACCCAAGAAGTCGGTGTCAAGACTATGTCGCCAGTTCAGTTCCGGCAGTGGTTCTTGAAAACGATGCGGAGGCGAGAAAGACAAGCTATTGATAGTCTTGTAGAAAGCCGGGTATGTGTCTCGCTTGAACATGTCTCTCGCGATTTATCTTCAACCGAAAGTTACTAATTATACGTGTTATTGGATATTCTAGGGCACGCTGACTCTCGGAATTAATGCATCGGATGCCATATCTGTCGATGGAGATGACGATGTCACATTTCATATACCATCGCCAGAACTCGCCACGTATGGGGTGAAGTACAGTTTCAAGGCACCATTACCACTTCCGGACTTCTTCAAGGCGGATAACGCGGCTGAAGATGCGGACGCCTCTACCGAAGATACTGGCTTAGATGAGGAGGATGAAGAGAAAGATCCGATTCAACTCACGATAGAGGCAGGGATTAGGGGCAACATAAAAAGAAGAAAGCAAACACTGAGCGTTTCTCGCGAAGATGGGAGTGAAGAGGATGTTGATGTTCGTGGCCATCCTTGTCAACTTGACCGAATGAAATGCTGATTAGTTTCTAGGTTCTTACGGCACCTTTTCTGGTGGGTAACGCACTTGAGCTCGGAGCCACCGTGACGCCTAACTTCAAGGGCCTGTTCGGCACTCGAGGTGTCTGGAACAGGTTCCCTTTCTCTACTTTGAAAGAGTCAAACGTCTCATTCAGTGCGCTTCTGCTTCCGGCTCCAGCTTTTGCAACCACTGTTGTCCGATCCTATCAGCCTATTTCTGGTGCGACGCCATTTAATGTGGCTGCCACTGCTACCATGAAGCAATCTCTCACAGAGAGCCCACCTTCTTTCAATATACAGGCGACAAAGCAACTGGCTGGCACGAAAGTCGCAGTACTCACATGGAACAGTGGAGCCCTGAACTGGCCCGAATTCATACTTGACGCGTTTCCTTCGCTAGGAATGACTATCGAAAGCTTTTATGCCTCGATGGATGAGAGTAGTTCCCTGCAAGTGGCTCTAGCGTCATTGCCCAAGCCGACTAAGCCTATTCCCACCGAAACTGAGAATGAAGGCGACTATGATGACGAGACCCGTCGACTTATTGCCGAAAACGAAGATATCGATCGTGCCAAAGAAACATGGAACATTTCACTCGCGCTTGCTCCACAGGGAGCTGGCATCGGTCTGAACTACTCAAGGAACATATTCTCTGGGAAGCCAGCAGATGATCCTGTCAAGAGTGAGTGGAGCTCTGAAGGCTATTTCCCAATGGCAAAGATGGAAGAAGCGCGTGGAGTCAAGATTCAAGTCGAGACTAGCATGACCCTGGATGGATCCATCAACTGGGCCGTGAATGGTACCAGGCGCATTGGTGAGAACACTAGGATGGGACTTGGCATGGGACTTACCCCGAATCATGTTGCGATGACTATTACTTGGAAACGGCTTGGTCAGCGCGTCAATATTCCTGTCATTGTTATGCCTCATCGCCACCACGACGCTGCAGTCCTGGCTACTGTTTTCCCATGGCTGGCTTACTGTGCTGTTGAGTTTGGATTGATTCGTCCACGCAACCGAAAGAAGCGCAGACAGGCAATTGCCCGTCGCCATAAGGAGCTAAATAAGCTTATACCCAAGAAACGTGCCGAAAGCGAGCAAGCTATCGAGTTGATGCTCGAGCAAGTACAGCGGAGGCAGGCCCGAGAGGAATCACACGAAGGGCTGGTTGTCACAAAGGCTGAATACGGTTATTATCCTTCACAAAGCAAGAAACCCAAGAGCGGCTTCACCGAGCCCCGGGTCATTGACGTGACCATCCCGGTGGCAGCACTCGTGGATAGAGGCCAGTTGGTGATTCCGGAGAAGAGACTGAAGTTCCAAATCTTGGGATTCCATGACCCAGCACCGCTACTGCCGAAACGCTTGAAGGTTTGGTACACATTCCAGAGACAGGAGCATTTTGTCGAGCTCGGAGACAAGGAGGGTGCATCTTGCCCACGACGTACACATATTGCATCCAACTAAGCGTCACAGCATTAGTTGGAGCAGCTTCATCGGGTTTGGGGACCATTACCCCATGTAATTTTATTGCATTTGTATAGCCTTGATAGATATCTGAGGTTCTAACCGGATGGAAATACCTCCTCCTCATATGACATCTATATCATATCCCAATCAATTTCAACTCCTTAATATCGTTTACTTGATATTCACGCTCAAATTGAAGGACAAAGTACCGCGTTGACCAAATAGGAAATCCTGCTATAGAAAGGCTTGGCATACGGCGGGCGGTACGTGCCACTTACGCTGTTTAAACCCAAAAGCCAAGCGCATCATTTGAGATTCTCCCGTCAACCAACCACCTCACTTTGGCAACCTTTGTCCTGTTTAAAGTCTCACGATGGCTTCTCTCGCATCGGGGCTTTTCAAGTCTCTTCCCAAGCCCAAGTATTCCGGCGAGGAAGAGGAGATCCCACAACATGCGCAACCCCGTGGTCCGCGTGTAGTTGGTGCCGACCAGCTCGACGAAACTCAAGTCGTTCTGCGGGTGAGCTCTTTTTCCACCTCTCTCTAATTTAGACTGATAACTCATGATACATTCAAAATATAGAGAACCGGACCTCCCCCTTATGGTAACCGCGCGGGATGGCGACCTCGAGCCCCCGAAGATTTTGGCGACGGTGGCGCGTTTCCTGAAATTCTCGTGGCACAATACCCTCTGGACATGGGCCGAAAGGGAACCTCTTCGAAGTCTAATGCGCTTGCTGTTCAGGTCGACGCCGAGGGCAAGGTCAAGTACGATGCTATTGCGCGCCGAGGACATGCCGACAACCGTGTCGTGCATGCGTCATTCAAAGATTTGATCCCACTTCGCCAGCGAGTGGACATGGGTGAGATCTCGCTGGATCGCCCATCGGAAGAGGAAGTTGCTGCTCAGATGGAAAAGACCAAGAACGCCCTGGCTGGTCTGGTCGAGGGAGCTGTGCAAGCGCAGAAGCCGAAGAACGTTAAGGGTGGACGCCGGAACGAGCCCACGTTTGTGCGATACACACCTGCAAACCAGATGGGAGATAACGACAAGAAGAACGACCGTATTATGAAAATTGTGGACCGCCAGCAAGATCCGATGGAACCGCCTAAATTCAAGCACAAGAAGATTCCCCGAGGCCCGCCATCCCCTCCACCCCCCGTTATGCACTCGCCGCCGAGAAAGCTCACTGCCGAGGATCAAGAAGCATGGAAAATTCCCCCTCCTGTATCGAACTGGAAGAACCCGAAGGGTTACACTGTGCCGCTGGATAAGCGTCTGGCCGCCGATGGCCGTGGATTACAGGATGTGACTATCAACGACAAATTCGCCCAGCTTGCTGAGTCCTTGTTCACTGCCGATCGTCACGCCAGAGAGGAAGTGCAACTTCGTGCTCAGATGCAGCAGAAGCTGGCCGAGAAGGAGAAGGCTCAAAAGGAGGAGCATCTCCGACAGCTGGCTCAAAAGGCACGCCAGCAGCGTTCTGCTCCCGGTCGCCGCGATTCCGATGCGCGATCCCGCTCCCGCAGTGCCAGCCGAAGCGCATCCCCTTACTCTTCGAGGTCTGCGACACCCGACCAAGACGAACAAGCTGCCCGTGACCGTGAGCAGCAGCGTCGCGAACGTCGCCAGGAGAACGAGCGACAGCTGCGCCAGTCTCGCATGGGAACTGAGCGTCGTATTCAGGCAATGGCCCGCGAGCAAAACCGTGATATCTCTGAGAAGGTTGCTCTTGGATTGGCCAAGCCGACTCAGAGCTCCGAGTCCATGTGGGATTCTCGGTTGTTCAACCAGACCAGCGGTATGCATGCTGGATTTAACGAAGACAACCCTTATGACAAGCCGCTGTTTGCCGCGCAGGACGCCATCAACAGCATCTACCGACCAAGGGCACAGGCCGACGCCGATGATGAAGAGGCGGGCGAGGGTGAGATGAGCAAGATCCAAAAGACCAACCGCTTCGAAGTTCTCGGACGGGCCAAGGAAGGGTTCCGCGGTGCTGCCGATGCTGAGGAGCGCCAAGGCCCTGTACAATTCGAGAAGGACACTGCTGATCCATTCGGAATTGACAGTATGATTGCAGATGTCACAGCTGGTCAGAAGCGCTATGGTATTCAAGAAGCAGAGCCTGATGACCGTGGCTCGAAACGCGCCAGGGTGGATGATGACTGATTAATTGTCTAATATATTGTTGCACTATATCAATGATTTCGTGTTGGATATGTGATTTGGAAAGGGTCTTTCATGCATTGCGGGCGTTCGAGTGTAATTTACACCATTCCTTTCCGAGGTACCAAAAATGGAGGCGACTTGATATGATTACTGCGTTGATCAGCTTGAGGCAGTGGCCTTTAAAATAAATAGTAAAATACTAGCCCTGGAATATTTCCCCATTTTTTCCCACTCTCTTCCTGTCTTTTCCAGCACTACTACTATGTTTTTGGCAGGGCTGTTCATTTGGATATTTCCAAGTTTATCTTACATCCCGGTTCGGGGCCAAGCACAAAGCTTCTGAAGACACCTCAACTTCAACATTGATTCTGAGGGCAAAGTTTACGCTGCCTCGAAATAAACCGATAAGACGACCCAACCATGCCACCATCTAGCCTTATACACCTATTCTCACGACCCTCGAGAGGCGTACAATAGGACTGACAAGGACAATCGTCACTAGGACTAGAAATAAGATAGTACAAGCCAAAATCGTATCCATGTAGTCTGAAAGAACGTCTTCCGGCTTCGTTCAAACATCCCGGGTTTTGAAGACTGACGGATATTCCAGGGCTACCAGAGCAGGAATCGTCGTCGTAGAATTGAGCCCATTTTGCAGTGATGTTTGTTGAGTGGGCTTGGATTAACGCACTCGAAAGTGTATACAAGGCCAGAAATTGATGGATGAGCATGGTCTGTAGGGAAGGTCAGCGTGGGTTCAATTCATACACGAAGGAAACAACTTGAATTTTACAGATGGGCTCACATCAACTTAAATAAAACAAGTTTTCAACCGGTCTTTGCATGCGCTGGTGTAGTTATAGGACTTCTCACCAGCACCTGTGAGGTGTTGCGGCCCTTTATGCTCTAGGGCTAATATAGAAAAGACTCGACGTTTCTCCGAGTCTTTTTGAGGAGTTAGTATGTGCAGTGTATTTTCAATATTAACGCAATTGACTAGCAAAAACGACGGGAAGTCTCGGGAATTTAAGCCCATATGATGCCATTAGGAGTATTTCAAGGGCAACACGGGCTTCATGGGTTGGACGGTTAGAAGAATGATCCGATGCAGGTATCCGATCAGTCATGCAAACAGCTTCCTATAGGAGGCGCATTACGGCAAAAAAAAGATATACGAATAAGATCCAGTCGGAGCAACATTCTGATAAATTAAGGCTAAGAAAATCCTTTCGAAGAGAAGCGGTGCCCATGGAAGTGAACTTTGAATTGATAGATCAATTTCACAGAGTCTTGCTTGAACACCGAAGTTGAAGGGCAAACGATCCGTGATAACAACTTGTCAAGACCCGTTTAGTTCTTCATCTCTGTCTTGTTTGGGGACAGAAGATCCTCGAGCCATTTGTACGATACTGGGAGACTGTTGGGGTATCCCATGTGTACCATCCCTTCGAAGAAGCGGCCCTCCTTGGGACCACCGTGATTGAATAGAACGTGGCAATCTTCGATGGGGACGACACCATCATCAACGCCCTGGATAGCAGTTAGTATAGGGATTTCAAATATCAGATCAGGGTCAGAGATAACGCACATTCAGTAGCAAAAGTCGGCAGTTAGGCTGATCAACGACACCAGTCTCAACCAGCGAGAACTTCTTCTGGGCATTTTTAACAAAGTCCTCCGTATTGTCGTAGCCATACTTCTCAGCCCAGCTATCCGTGATACTGTCCTACTAGTCAGCCACGATCCTATAGCGGAGATTTAATTAAAGTTTGCAAGAACAAGAAAACTCACGTAAACGGATACTCGTGGTCATTGACCTTGCGCAACCAATCCGGGTCCAAGAAATGGTGGCTTCCAGGGCCATGAGCCATAGAACCAATAAGGCGATCACGGTGGGTGCAGGCAGCGCGGATAGCATAAAAGCCACCGGCACTGAGACCCCAGACTGCAACGCGAGTCATGTCGAACTCGGACCGCTGCGCCATGTAATCCAGCACACTAGACCACAGACGATCCGGAGACTCAGGGTCGGCAGGATCAGCAGGCGAGTCGGCTGTTCCGGGGATTTCGACAATCACAGTTGCCCAGCCGCGATTGATGATCTCGTGCGTACGCTGGCTGTTGTCGGGTCTGTAACCGTCCAGTCCGGTCATGATCAGAACAACAGGGACCTGGTGTTCGCGGGCCTCATCTGGAAGGCGGACGTAGATTGGAATCTGGGAGCCATCTTTGCCAGTCGCGTACTTGTGGGGGATGATCTCTTCCTTGATGATCGGGTTCCACAGCGATGCGGCCTTCAGGTATACCGATTTCTGGCGATCAAAGGCGACTCGCTTGATTGAGCTTTCGGGGCGGCTGTTGGGGCTCACGTAAGGGAAGCGTGAGATACGAAGGACAACGGCGGCACGGCGGTAGAGATCAGCTGCTTGTTCTAGGTGGCTGTAGCTGAGGGCTTCGTCGGCTTGAGCCTCGAGCTTGGAAGCGATGGGTAGAAAAGCATTGGTGTAGGCGTCGGAAAAGGCATCGTTGATGTTTTCCTGGACGAGGTTAGTTCGAGAAGAACTTCATTTTCTGAATTATTTTTCACGAGACATACGGCAATAAGCTTTTCGAAAATGGGCTCGAAGTCCTCAAAAGCGCCGTCGTGAAAAGGGTAGATGGATTTCGAGGCCTGTTGGAAATTAGGGTTAGAAACCTTAGAATGACTGTCAACCCTAACTATCGATAGTAGTAACCTACGCAAAACTTCCACTTCGACTCCCACAAGGTCTTGATAGATCCCTTGTGAGGATAAGTGGTCTCAAAGCGATCCCCTAAAATCCACTGAGGCATGATGAATTGTTGATACTAGTAGGTTTAATTGAAATTGAGGGGATTCGAGGTTTCGTACAACACATTCGGGACAAATACTGTTGTAATGGGTGCACAAGGCTTACCTACGAGGCACGGAGTCTTTTATTAATATCTAAGACAATGGGAGATACTGGAAGCAGAACCGACCGCATCAGTGTTCCTAGTATGAAGTGTGATCTTAAAATCGACGAAAACAGTAGCTGGTTAAGTAAGATGGTCGAGCCTGGTAAGATGGCTTGTCAGGGCCAGATGGGGACCAAGTTCAGATACCACCAGTTAAGCAATTAGTATGATTGGACAGCTTCTGTGTAGCCTTAGGTATTAGGGCTAGTATACTATGGTGTAGACAGCCATGAATTCCGAATGCAGGCGCATTTGATAGTAATGGACTCGCATAGTAGTAAATGTGGGGTCGGCTGATTAAAGGACCAAGCATCATACTTGGATTGTATGAGCAATCATTTGAATCAAGGTCATAAGAAATAAGTCTTCACGGGAAAGACATACATACAATTTTCTTTTCCGATTAAAAGTATCCTTATTTCCCCTGGTCCTCTACAATTGCAATGAAGTTATTATCAAGTCAAAGGTTGTGGAATGTGGTACCTGACTGGGATTGCCGCATGCGGAAACCCGGGTGCCCTGACCACACGGCATACTCGACCTCGAGAATGGGGTTACATTGTTAGAATGTCGGAAAATGAGATATGAAATACTGCTGATGGTGTAGTGGAGAAAATGACAATTTGAATTCGTGTTCAGATTTGGGTAGAATACAATGAGAATCAATTAAACGCCAACCTCTCGCGTTTTCTTGCATTAGGATTAGGGTTACCCCGAGCCAAGTAAACATTAGGAAGACAGAAAAGCTAATATACAAGCTCTTGAAGAATTAGAGAGAGAATACAGTCTACTGCTCACGCTCATACTGACCCCAGTACTGGTAGTCCTTAGGAAGATCCGGGTAGGTGTCCTCAGGGGTGTTGATCTTGTGGCCACCCTCCTCAACATAGCCATTGTTGGTGTGGGGGTTGGGCCAGGGACCCTTGGTATCCCCAGTGTGCGCAACGATTGGCTTGCCATCAGGGCCATCAGGAACTTGGGCATTAGACTTGTCGGTGTGAGGGTTGGGCCAATCACCATTGGTGTCTTGAGTATCACCAAGAGTAGGTGGCACGCCATCAGAACCATCACCAATCTGACCATGGCTATGGTCGGTACTTGGCTGAGGCCATGGTCCACTCTGATCATGCTGGGAGGCGTAGATAGGCTCGTTCTCAGGATAGGGCTCAGGGTAGTACTCAGCAACAGGAACGGGCTGACTGACCGGCACGACCTCCTCTGGCTGAGGCTGGGCTTGGGCTGGAGCCGGAGCTTGAGCCGCAGGCTCTTGTGGAGCAGGCTGTTGTGGAGCAGGCTGTTGTGGAGCAGGTTGCTGGGCTGCAGGCTTCGGAGGCGCCGGGTTGGGTGCAGGCTGCTCAGCTGTAGGCTTGGGAGCAGGCGGCTGGAATGGAGGAGGCCAGTGAGAATGAGTAGGCTTGGGAGCCGGGGGCTGCTCTGGTGGCGGAGACTGAGTGTGAGTAGGCTGAGCCGGGGGAGTAGCCGGAGGAGGAGCAGAGCTGGTCTGAGGTGGAGGAGCTGGGGGAGGAGTAGAGCTAGACTCGGCCGGTGGTGCTGGGGGAGGAGCCTCAGCCGCGATTTGGGGCACAGGCTTCGCATTCTCTGGGTACATGGCGCCATTGTCACCAGGAGTAACCTCTGTGTTGGCACCAGAGAGATCCAGACCATGTTTACCAGCGGCGTTGCCGTTACTGGGGTCAGGGTACGCCGCACATACATCGTAGTGGCTCTTGGGAGGTGCCTTCTCGGACTGAGGGAATGTCTCTGGGGCTTCAATGATAGTGGCCGTCAAACCTGCCTCGACGTGCCATTCAACGTGGCAGTGAAGGAGCCACACGCCAGGGTTGTCAGCACGGAAGCGAATCACAGCGTGGCCATTATTCTGGACCATGATGGTATCACGACGGACAGGAGTGTGCGAGATATTCGGCGAGTAGGCGCCAGTGAAGAGACCACCATTGACAGGAGTACGTTGCAGCACCTGGAATTGATGGCCATGCAAATGCCACGGGTGCAGGTTGTTGTGATGATTGTTGATGACGATCTCGACGATTTCACCATGTTTCACAACAAACGGGTTGACTTGACCGTACACTTCGGGATTGGACGAAAGGTTCGAACCAATTGTGTTGGCAGTGTAGAGAGTGGGAACATCCTGTGGAATATAGGTTTTGTTGTTGATGGTAAAGCGCTTCACACCATTGATAACGGCATCACCAGTGTCCAGAATGATTTGATGGTGCATGGGCTGAAGAAGCGGCTCCTTGTCGAGAGGCACGTAATCCAGGTCATCGACAAACACCGAAGGGTCCAGCTCATGGAAAACTGGGGGAGGAGGCAAAGGCTTGGCCTCGTCATACACCAGCCAAGCAGTGGCATTGGGGTTATAACCAGGTGGGATAGGTCGGTCCTCAAAGATGAACATCATGTTGACATCCATGGTGTCCCAGATAGCGAAGTTCTGGCTTGCATCAGGCTTGGTGTGAATGAGAACCCCCATACGTTGGCCAGGGGCGATGCGCAGCATTTTGTCACCGGTGGGATATGGGTCAACGTAGACACCGTCAACTTCAACCACGGTCATTTCATGGCCGTCAAAAACCCACGCATGGCCAGGCCAGTTTCCGAGACAAATTATGTGAACCAGATAAGTCTTGCCAGGTTCAACCTTGATCTTGGTGTTGGTGGAATCGTTGATCAAGGCAGAATCCGGAATAGGTTCGAATCCACCAGCTTTGGCATTTTCTACCGACTGGTATTTGTTGAGTAGGTTGGGCATCTGCTCATGATACCAGTCACTGAGAGTCAATGTGATCTCTTCGTCGTATTGGAAAGGAGCTTTCGGGTCGTGAACAATGAATGCACCACGGAATCCATCGGGATACTGGCCCATGTTGTGTGAGTGGTACCAGTAAGTTCCAGTTTGGTTGACCTGTTCGAACCTTTAGCAATTCTGCATGTTTCTATTACGAGTGGAGGAATATACTGACGTCGAAGTGGTATTGCATGTGTTGACCAGGGGGGATAGGGCATTGGGTGACAGATGTACTGCCGTCCATAACTCCAGTGCCATACTGCTTAAATCCATGCCAATGGATACCGGTAGACTGGTTGCCCAGTCCGTTGTAAACGTCAACAATCACTCGATCTCCGACTTCCACATCCACCTGAGGACAAGGCCATTGATTGTTGATACCAATGACAGGTCTCTCGAATCCGTCAGGGGAGGCATTAACCCAAGTGACGTTCCATTCGAGATGAACGTCTTTGGCTGCTACCAACTTGGCAGCGAGCCCAGCCAAAAGAAAAAAGTTGAACTTGCCCATTGAGGCGGTTTATATAGTTAGTAGTAATGAATGGCGATCGACTCCAATCCAGAGAGATAATTAAATCCTCTGAAGCGGTGGCCGACAGAATAGTTGGTTGTCGACAGATAAAATGAACTCAGAATTCAACCCAACAAAACAAAACCAAACAAAAACGAATGTCGACGAAAAGAGCGATTGACTGTCGGCTGTGGGTATCGAAATGAGAAAGGACGCGGCGATGGGAAACTCCTACATTTAATAATTGCTACAAAATCGATCTGCACTAGGGGCCATTGTTTTGGGATCCTTTATACAATTTCATGCGTTCCGCAATGCGATTCCTAGTATGGACCCTTCTTCGATCGATAGAAAAACAAAGTATCAAATGGACAGCACAAGAGCAGGGAGGCCCCAAGGGTTACCTCTGGTCTCTACTGAGGCATTCCACCAGTGGGTTTCTATAGGGTCGGCATGTAGATGGATCGCGATTCTCAATCATGGCCCGGGAAGTGAACGCAAGGGGTCACATACCGAGCCGACAAGCTCAGTAAATTGTAAACAACAGGAAAGGTAACACAACTAAAGTGTTCTTAATTCCAGAAGAAAGTGCTCTATAATTGACGGGAGTGGTGGTATGTTTCAGATCTACTGTTGTTAAGTGACGGCATTGTCTGTCCGATCTATAGTACACGCCAGCTTGAATCTTCCACACGGCAAAATTAGTCTGGCTAATGAACAAGAGCAGTTTTATTCTTCGTAATCATAGTATTATTGTATCCAAAGCCAGATTGCCTCAAAATATTGATGGGACCCCGTTCAACTTTCAATGCTCAACTTGTCAGTTGATAATGGCGGTTGAAGGAAAGGTCCATTCCGCTATGTCAAATTCCCAATACTACAATTGTAGTAATCCAAGCGCCTTTCTCTAATCTCTTGAAGCTGGGAAGTTCCAAGACATGCTACCAGTACCACTAGTTTGCACTACTGAATTAATTCATAATACCCCGATACTTGAGTGGTCCTAATGTACACTTCAAATATAGTAGTAGTACCATCTCTTCAAGAATATCCAAGTCCAACCTTGTTGAAGGAGTTCAAGTTCAATTTCGATCGACGGGTGCAAATGTCTAGTAGTACTAGTAAGGAGTCCACTGCAAGTTTCCTTGACTGCCCAGGTGGATATAGTACTATTCCGAGTCCAAGCCCGAGCCCTGTTGTGGGCTCCGTAAGCCCTGGAAAACTCCAGATAAATAATTTCATTAGGAAATAACAAAATATACACGCATGAGAGCTTTAACTCAAGCATGAAATGCATCTTGAACTGTTCTACGTTGCAGTTTAGTGCTTTTGGTTAGCAGATTTGATAGGACGACTCGTGGGTACTAATTGCCGAGTCACGATTCTCCAAATATTCACTCGCGCAACCCTCATCAGCAACTTTTCTAGACGTGAGAATAGACCCTCCGTCGTAAGCTGAGGTCATGGTCCAGCTGGCTCTGGCGGCACCTTTTGATCATCCTCCCTGTCAGCGAGGCAGACACAGACTCCCGAGGGCGTTCGTCTTGCTCCACTTGGTTGCCACGTCTCTTATCGGGCTCGTTTGATAGGACCAAGCGGCCACCTCGAGGGAGTGGAAAAGAGATGGGGTCGGCGATCGTAGTGAATAAAGAGTACTATACCTCGGGACGCAACTCGCCCCTCTTTATCCTGTTGGGGTAATGTACTCCATGGATTCCAAAGCATTACTAGTACTAGTGGCGATATGATCCGATAACAACGATGACCATGATCATGATTATGCCAGGCACTGCACGGGAATATACATGGGAAGACACTGCCCGAGTCTAACCGGCTGCGTAGTACCCGGTCGATCAGTGGAACTTCAACTGATTGGCGAATCAGCTATACTGGATTAGCGGAGAGCAACAACTATGATGTTCGGGGATCAATGACCTCCAGGGCTGCTGAGATGGAACGAGCGAACTAGAACAAATAGCCAGGGGTTCCCCAGGGTGGTCAGGCACAGCTGCATGACACTTTATCCGTGCGGGACCGCGTTAGGCGCGGGGCCAGTCGATAAGCAGTGGAGACTCATGAGGCCAAGATAAAGCGGACGAGGTTGCATGAAGAGATTTGGTAACAGAGGGGCACGATAACGGGGAATGAAAAAAAAAAAGAGAGAGAAAATATGATGGAGGAGAGAGAAAAAAAGAGGATGAGGTTGATGAGGAAGGAAGAGGTCCAAGTTAAGCTAGAGATTGAAGAAAGAAAAGAAAAGAATACAAAGACCTTTTTTTTTTTCTCTCTCTTTTATCTTTTCTTTTTCTCTTTTTTTGCTTCGTCATTTTTGACTTCGATGATCGACCACTATTTCTCGTTTCTTTTTCCACACCTAATTTCTGTTCTTGTGCTTCAAACTTGACTCATCAACCACTGCTACTACTTTCGTTGGCTTGAAAACGAGAAATCAGAAAATCGAGAAAGAAGTATCAACAAAGAAAGAACAGAAAGGGCAAAAATAAAAACCAAAAGTCTCTTCATTCTCAGTGTCTCTCTCGTGCTCACCCTCGTGAATGGCGTTGACGCTGTCACCATTGCACCCGTGAACCATCACGTCAATGGCGTAATCGCCCTCCTGTCATCCAACAGGCCCCAAGGGTGAAGAAAAGAGAAAGAAAGCCTTGCAGAGAGCCCCGCGTCCTGGAACTTTCCATCTTGACTAGAACTTGAACGTGACTCTTTCAACCCCGCCTCCACCGAGTCCGGGACCTGCGCGAGATAGCCTCGAACTCTGGGGTTGACTCTTGTGTCGCGTTGTACGGAACAGCTTTGAGACATCGCGGATCCCACCCAAGCTATCACGTTTATCACGGAAACACTAGTGGTATACATCATGGATCAACCAATGACTCTGATTGATGCGCAAGTGCATTTTCTAGTAAGTCACCCTCTTCAAAGCTCGTATACTATACATTATACCAGTATCGTGGCATACATACTAGTATACAGTGTCCTAGTACAACTAGCACTATTATCATGTTTTACACTGTTTCACTAGTAGTACCTACTAGTGATTCGTGTGGAAATTATAAAATCACGGAACACTGCTAACAAAATATTCACTATGCTCAGGCAGAGCGGCTTGCGTTGGTGCACATACCGTTAGATCTCTATCCCTACTTCTTGAGCTCGGTGTTGAAGTTGGTCTTTGACGAAATCTCTCCTTTGGACGAAACAAAGGAAGAAGATGTGTCCTCTAGGGATGGAGATAGTGTCCCTGAATCGGAGGAAGATTCCGGCTATGAGCAGCCTGCCTTCCTAAACATTTCCATCACCCCTGTGGAAGTATCTGTGATATGCCCTCGCCGTCTGGTCGACAGATATTTCATACCTCTCAAACAGAAGCTGAACAAGCTGGATGAATCTCTCGGCTCCCAGCTTGATATCAGTGAAAATGACTATATTGCCATGCAGGTCATCGGCGAGGGCTTGGAGGCTGGTAAACGAGTTTTGGAGTTAACCAGCCCGCTTGCCATGGCTGGAATGTACGTTTGCCAATTTTCCTTCCTTCCAGTTGAAATTCAAACTTGAAGAAGCACAAACAAGTGATTGACTAACTCATTGACTCCAGCCCCATCTTTTTCATCTCAACTTATTTTTCAGACTACATAATCGTGCCTCTTCATAGCAAAGGCAGTGTCATAGCCGCTCTCGAAAGTAGAGGCTTTCAATTCCAAGAAGATTCAAGTGCCGCCTTCACTATTAATTCCTTGAGTCCAACATCCCCACGAAAGAATAGCCTCATCAACGATGTGACTCCACCAAAAACACCTCCACCATCCACATTATCAGAGCTGCAAACGCGCACGTTTGAGAACTTACGAACGCGCAAAATCACCCCTTACGTTGATGAAAACCTGCGTCTTGTTCAATGTGCAGCGCATCATCAATTTGGATACGATAGCCATGAAAGCTCCATGTCTATACTTCGTGATGCTCTCACGACTGTTCTACTAGTTGACAACCCACGGTTTCTCTCGCTTACCCAAGCATCCCTTGATCCAGCCGCGTCCCTGCTTCTAGAAAAGCGACTCCTCCCTCGTTTTACGGAGGCCTCCGGCCCACGCAAGGACTACGAAGATGGCTCGGGTCTTTTACTTGGCTCGAAAGAAGACCATCTCATTCCAATAATGCTTGATCTTCGTGATCTGCCCCTCGAAGCTTCAGGTATTGTATGTGGCGTGGCAGGGCGACTCGCGGACGCAGCTGGAACTATACCCTCACACAGGCTCTCGGACGTCGAACCAAGCCTTGGAAGTAGCAATGGGAGTAGTGCAATTGGATCTGTGCCTGCTCTCTTCGATTCGTTTGGAGCTCGTCTGACCCTGGACTCAGACAAGAAGCACTCCAAGGGTGGTCATTCTTTGGCACCCATTCACCACCTCAAACCAGACGTTGATCCATCTGCAGACATATTTGAAATCAGTTTCCTGAGCACAGCGCGTGCAGGGACGATAATTGTTGGCGAGGGTGAATTACGGCGTGCGATCGATGCGTTAGAGGCAGAGAAAATGCAAGAACCCGCTCTCGCTGAGGCTGCAGAGGACGAGACTTGAGTGTGATTGAAGAACTTCAAGTTGAAGTCTATACTATGCCACAGCCCTGAGGAGCCTTAGTGATTTTTTGCAGTGGGAAAAAGTGGTTTCTTTTTCGTTTCGGCGGCTTTCATGCTTGTATGACTAAATGATATCTCCGATTTTTTCTTATATTGAGACATTTCTTTTAAACTTTCAACAAATTTGAACACTCCGATGTCACTTCAGCAGGGCACATAATCTGTTTTTATCTTCTTCGTTCTGTCTTTCTTATGCCAGTGATGTTGACCAAATACCTTGAACCACCAGTGTGATCACATAGCCGAAGTTTAGCACGAATTTCAGCACTTAATGTAGTACTATTAATACTGTATCCCAATCAAATACCGTAGTGCTACTGTATTCAGAGCGTATTCAGAGCGCATTCAGAGCGTGTCCTACGCATATCACACGCGTATCAGAGCATATCCGGAGTATATTAGGACTCGGAGTGTATCATGAGCGTGTTCAACGCGGATTCCTACTACCACGTTATTACTATCTTGTTCAAACTTAAACTTGAACACCATGTTGATAGTAAGAACTTGAAGTGCAAAATGGAAGATAGTCACAGTGCTTACTTTCCTATGATATTTGCTACTACTACTAGACATCACTTGAAACGAATATTGCAATTATCCACGCTGATTTCATCAGTACAGATACTCCGAGTCGAAGTTCATAGTATTATAAACCAATCCTGTCAATTCTGAAAATCAAGGAATTGCACTCCCCATACTAGTACTAAATCCCAATTATGCTTCAATTCTAATGAAAAATTCTCTTTCGCCTTCATTCGGCCTCACAGCTGCCCGACGAACCAGTTCATCCTCTACAGCCAATCTCAATTTCTCCGCCGTGCTGGGTGCGTTAAGGACCAGAGGGGTAGTCACATTGTTCATTGCCCGAGCAGCCTTCACAGCTTCTCTGAGGGCGAAGAAAACCGTTGATCCTAAGAAAAGAGGGGGTTCTCCTGTACCTTTGCTGCTCTGAATAGAACGAAGCTTGTCCCAACTTATCGGGTTACCATTTGAGTCTTGTTGCAATGTCGAGATATTGAATACTTGAGGGATGTCGGAGAAGCCTGGCCTTATGAGCGAATGAACCTTGGAAGCTATGTATTTTCAATATGAGTAACTCACCAGGAATCTTGTAAGTCCCAGGACCTTTCGTAAATAATTCTCCTGTCTTTGTCCATAATGATTCTTCCATTGTGAATAGACCTTGGCCTTGCACAAATGCACCTTCAATCTGACCATAATCAAGGGCCGGGTTGATGGAACGTCCAATGTCCATCATGAGATCAGTTCTGAGAACTGTAGAGTCTCCAGTCAAGGTATCCAGCTCCACTTCAGAGATCGCGCTACCGGGCAGGGTTAGCATTCCTAGGGCTTTCCACAAATCCCTTTTTGGATGGGGATAATACTTACACCCCTTGGGTCCAATAATAGTACCTATTGCACAATTGTCAGTCTGTTTACCAGCTAAAAGTCACTTGAAAGATAAAAAAAGATGCAAGCACTTACATAGGCAACGGATCTTTCCAATTACCCCATTCGTAGCCAATCCGAGGCATCTTCCAAAATCCGTTCGCTGCCAGGTTGACCCTGTCACGGTACGCAGCATGCACAATCTTAGACAAGGGCGCATCCATTCCATATTTCTCACGGTACGGCGCTAAGCGTTCATTCAACTGATCGCATGCATTTTTCACAGCCTGTCCGTTCAAATCACTTCCTGATGATGCCGCAGTCGGTGAGGGGTTGGCGATCTGATCAGATTGCGACTCCTTGTTGAAAATGTCGTCAACACTGACTCGTAGCTCCTCGGCAGCCACTTGACACATCTTTGTGTAAAGGCCCTGCCCCATTTCAGTTCCTCCGTGGTGAAGAAGTACAGAGCCATCTTCGTATATCTTCACATATGCCCCAGCCTGGTTCAAGTGCAGGGCAGTCGCAAAACTAAGTCGGATCATTTGATATCAGCAAATGTGTCAAGAAGGGGGTTAAGGACTCCGGTTCGTACCTTAGGCCAAATTTGCTTGGAATCCTGGATATGCCTCGTTTCTTGAAGCGATTTTTTGAATTGAACATCTTGATGGCAGCTTTCCTCTTTTCAAACTCGGAGCTGGCGCTCAATTGCTCCAACATGGTGGCAACGTGGAAGTCGTCTGTGATCTCCTGCAAGAAAGGAGTTCTCTGACCAATTTGGTAAAGATTACGAAGACGCAGCTCATCGACATCGATATCCAGACTTTCGGCAATCTTATACATAATGCTTTCGGCAATGTACATGCCTTGAGGACCTCCAAAGCCGCGATACGCCGTGTTGCTGACGGTGTTGGTCTTGCAAAGCCATCCGCGGATCCAAGCATGGGGTATGTTATAACAATTATCGACATGAGTACAAGCACGATCCCTGATTGAATTATTAGTGAGATTTCCATAACTCAATAGATAAAACCATTTAGGGCACACTTACATGACTGCTCCACTCATATCGAGTGAGTAACCTCCATTGTTGTACATGTCCAAATCCAGAACTTGAATTTTACCTTGAGCATCGACACCCACTTTCCAACGAGCTTGGAATGGATGCCTCTGACCACTGATGGCAATGTCTTCATCGCGATTGAGCATCATGCGCACGGGTCGAGATTCCTTGCGTGCCGCGACAGCCATATACATAGCGATAGGCGTGCTTCTTGATTCTTTCCCACCATAAGCACCACCCATACGACGGACTCGCATATTGACACGACTCATTGGGACACCTAGAACTTGTGCCACGAAGACTTGATTCTCCATGAGATTTTGTGTTGAGCAATACACATCCATAGAACCGTCTTCAATGTGTGGTATAGCAAGTGCTGCATTCGTTTCCAAGTAAAAGTGCTCTTGGCCTCCCATTTTCGTGATTCCTTCCAAGATGTGGCTACAATTAGCCCAGGCATTATCAAGAGACCCTTCTACCGCATCTCCTGTTCTCAGTTGCTTGCCGTGCTTAAAAAAGCTATTCTCTTTGATCGCTTCGTCGATGGTGAATATCGCAGGAAGGTCATCATAGGTGACGGCAACTTGATTTGCGGCATCTCGGGCTTGAAGGGCGGTCTCGGCATACACCATCCCAATCACTTGGCCATGGTAATGAACGGTGCCGTCCGCAAATAGAGGCTCATCAGGAATGACAGGCCCCCACATATTGGAGCCGGTAGGTAAGCTGTCTTTGTCGATGTATCCCACAACTCCAGGCATCTTCATAGCCGGCTCATAATCAACGTTTACCAGTTTGGCATGGGCTTTCTTGGACATGACGAGTGCACCGAATAGTTCATTTTGCTGCCGTGGCATGTCATCCAGATATTCGGCTTCGCCAGTACAATGTTTCAACGCGGATAGATGAGGAATCGGTCTCCCCACTGTCTGAGTTCCTCTATTTCTCATCGAGGCAGTAAAATTATCTCGGTTACCAGAGGAGATATCGCGATGAATTTCTTGGATCAGATCAGAGTCGACCTTGGCAAGATTCAATTCTTGAACAACCTCATGCCAAAACCGGAAGAACAACGAAATTGTCAACACTAAAGGATAAGTCAGTTGATTGCAACAGCTGCGAACTAGATCAGGAGAGGAACCAACCTCGTCGATATTGAGCCATGCCTCCAGGCACACCAAAGCTGAGATCAAATTGGTCTAGAAGGGCATTCGTGGCAGCTTCCAATGTCGCGGTCTCGACCCATTTCTTTCCAATAACTGCTTCCTGTGCCTTTGCAGCCACCACCGTGGTTGGGGCCATGCCGCCAAATGCAAATCCACAGTCTTCAACAATACCGTCGCTGTCAAGACGCACTCTGAAACCAGCGTTCACAATAGCAATGTCATCATCTTTTCTTTTGGCTTGCTTATATGCCTTCGTCACCTCACGAGCTTCTTCTGAAGGTAATGGTATAACAATTTGGGTGATGATTCCATCTTCTGGCAATGCCGTTGTTCGGTAACGAAGAAACCAGGAAGCGATTGGAATATCAAATGTACCTCTTGAGAGGGACTGAATTATGATTTTTGCTCCAACTGCTAAAAGCAGAGGTGCCGAGTCAGAAATTGGACTTGCTGTAGCAAGACTCCCAGCAAGACTGGCAACATTTCGAATCTGGCGTCCCGCAAAATAACGAAGCTGTTTCCGAAGTGCCTCCATGGCAAAGGCACGACGGCCAAGTTTTTGGTACAGGGATTTGCACAGATACTCAAGTTGAGTCAATGGTAGATTTCCAGGAATACAGATCTCCGTCAAAGAGTTGAGTTCTGCCAAGGATCGAGTTTCTGGGCCATTGTAGTATGTATTGAGTTCATGTATGTCTGCCACAAAGACAGAAACTTGATAGTTCATCTTTTTGAATCTTGTTTCAATTTGCGTCTCACTTGCTCCGCCGACAATCTTTGCCGTTGGATATGCGGCTTTGAGCTCGAGAAGTTGTGGTAAGTTCGTTGGTTTGAACCATAGTTTTCGTGCATCGCCGTAGCAGATTGGTCGTGGTTCATGCTTCCGAAGAGAAAATGGAAAGACAATCTCTGCCGAGGGCTCATATGGAGCGAATATTTCTTTTTCTATCACCTCGTCTGGCACTTCTGTTTGCTTTAGTGTATGAACAGGCTGTGCTGTCACCACCTCAGTTTCTATCGACTCAAAGGGTGATTCTGTTTGAGTATTTGAAATTGAGCCACAGCCTGATACTCCAGGATTATCCCGACAACAACCACCTGGACGGCCACATGAGCCAGACTTGTTGGCGTTACGCAGGAGGGAGTCGTCATCGTCATCTGATTGTGGTGGACTTGGAAGCTGACTTTGTAAAGAAGTGTCTTCGACAATGACTCCTTTGAGGTCTTCAGTGATGAAAGTTCGTGCTGCTTCAAAAATAGGCTTATAGCCAGTCTGGAAAGCAAGTTAGTCATACTTGAATAATACTTTAGCCAGGGAAGATCGATCTTACACATCTGCAAAGGTTACCATCAAGGTGCCCTTCAAGCTCCAGGTCAGAATGCGTAAAGTGGAACCTGCCATTTCGATATGAGTTTCTGATAAGAGCGTACAAACTCATGACAATTCCGGGCGTGCAGAATCCACACTGAGAGCCACTGATAATGTTAGTAATGCCCTGAATAGTATGCAACAGGAAAGCTTTTTCAAAACAAACAATCACAAGGCTGAGATAGGTTGGCATACTGCATTTTCGCAATTCTCTCTTGCAATGGGTGTGGACGATTGGCTGTCCCGAGACCTTCAATCGTAATCAGGCTTTTGCCATCAATACCAATAAGTGGGTAGAGGCAGGCATTGATGGCCATATGATTGATTTGTTTATCCACATCAAGAGTTTGTAAGACGACTGTGCAAGCCCCACAACCACCTTCACCACAGCCAAGTTTTGTTCCTTTTAGATTATCTTGAGCGCGAATCCAGTCAAGAAGGACCCAGTCAGGGCTCGGGTTCTTCACAGTAGCGGGCCGTCCATTGATGAAAAAGTTGATATCGGAGGTTCGATAAGTGGTTGAGATCAAAGAGGCAAGAGCGTCGATTGAACTCTTTGGTGAGTTGGTGTCATTTGTATCGGACAGAGGTGGTGAGGATAGGGGCTGTAAAGAAGTCATTGTGTGTGTCTTGCTGACGACTAGTATCCGCTTGGTAGCTGACTCTCTGACATAGGTAATTCAAAGAGTATTAAGCAGGGCAATTTCCACTGAAAAGCCGAGAATGATTTCGAAGAGGTAATTAGAGTAGAGTATTAAAAGTTTCGCAGCATCAGCAGTACTATTGAGAGTACTGGTCACTTCGATCCACAAATGAGCAGTTTTTGACGAGCAAGTTGTTGAAGTTTACACAAGACTCGGATAACTTGAAGTAGATGACTTCAAGAAGAACCTTGGAATACGGTAGTATTAAACGAGCACCTATTTATATGGAATTGTACAAGTGTATCTTTATCATTGTCTCTTGCCTCGGGAATATTACGATATAAAAAGATGGAATACAACGTTCAATGCGGGGTTAAACCCCCAAGCACTGAAACCAACGTCTTGATATGTGAAGAAGTAGAGTACGATGACCGTTGTTCCCCACCCCCACTTTTGGTACACGTTCAAGTTGGATGGATGGAGCATGTCTGGCTTACTAACTAGTTATAGCCTGATTGATGTTATAAAATGTAACTTCTGAATTATGCTTTGGTTGCAACTTACAGCCCAAAATGAATAGCTTGATTTCAAGCCCGACAGCTCATAGTCTAAAGGGCAGACCTGCTAGCGTTGCTCTTACGCAAGGGGGAGAAAAAAGTCATGCTATGACAGGACTGGTCATTATGATAGATCTACCACAAATGAGCATGGTCTGATTTGAATTGAGATAAATAAGACAAAGTTTGCTGCATCTCAAGAGTGGGACTATTGATTTCTCTCTGCCTTACCCAGTCGATATGTCAATCGAAGAGTGGAGGTCTAAGTATCTCCACCTTGGAGTGGGGGCGCCTGTGCGCATGGATCCTTCACGGACGCTCGGCAGTCTATCAAAGCCCGGAATGTTCTAGTTTCTAGACCCTCAAACAGGATCTCAAAAGCCAAAATCGTCAACTTGGTTGTGTCGTGGAACTTCCGATTGTGCAGATGTCAATTTAGCCATCGTAGTTGAATTGTCCCCTTCCAAGTATCTCATTGAACAGTGCAGAGATCATAATGGGAAGAGAGTTGTTCAAACCGAGTGACTGATCAGGGGCTATTGTTAGACCTATTGAGCTCGCTTCTATCGTCTGAAAACGATAGTTCGAGGCTGAAAATGCTCGTATCGCGTGGGTCTCGGCCGTCGAGACAGATCCATAGGGGTCCCTTTGGAGCGAACGTTGGACCCCTTTATCGAGAGTCCGGGATGAGCACAGCGAGCCAAGTGAGATCCAAGGCTACTATCGTAGTGAAGCATAGTAAAGATTCGCCATAACGAATAGTCGAAGCTTCTAGTCACAGGGGATATCGCCCTGGCCTGTGACAACGTGTAACAGTCAAAGAAAGCGGTTATTATTAGCAAGAAACCAACCCTGGCTCATCCAAAAACGCGAACAGTCCCTACTCAAGTTAGTACGGTATCACATCATAATGTAGCGAGATGCAGGAGAGACTGACCATCAGGACATCCACCTGCCCAAGAACCCTTTTCATTCCATGCCACACAGCTGACAACCTTGACTCTTTGCCCCATCGGGATCGTCGCAACATTTTCACCAGTCAGAATATCCCATGCAAACACAGCAGCACCAAGACCAGACCCATCATCTTTAGGCGCCTCACTTCCACTCAGCACGACCCCATCACCCTGAGCAAAAACAGAGCGAACGCGCAGCTCCGAATTTCTATAAGCATGGCGAGGCCGGGTGAGAATTCCGGGTGTGGCTTCTTCGCTTTTCGGAGTCAGACCTCCGAAAGCCGCGAGGAGCTTTCCGTCTGTTCGATCTAGCATTCGAATATAACTATCGAGCGTGGAAATAAGGAGCGCATTGCCGTCCGCGGAGCAGCGGACACTCGTTACAGGATGCGCCAGGACATCAACAGTTGTTTTTCCCATGCGTACATCATATACGCGCACATGACCGTCGTAGCTGCCACTAGCAATGGAGTAGGAAGGCATATGGACGTGTAAACTTGAGACGGTATCGCTCGCTTCAGTGAGAGTTTGGATGGGCTTGTAACCATTTGAACGAGTATCCCACAGATTAATCGTTGTATCAGCACTGCCTATTGAGACACGGTATCTTGTCAGTAAACCTCAAAATCAAGGCCAGGCTCTTTTAGACAGAGAGAATGCATACCAGAAACAACGACAGAATCACCGTCACCGGCAAATTGAACAGCCTCGACCCTGCTATTATGACCGCCCCATCGTCTAGTTGTAGTTCCCTGCTCGACATCCCAGAGGAAGACTTGGCGATCACCTCCTACGCTGGCGAAGCGCGCATTGTCGGCGGAAACTGCTATGTCGAGGACGCTGTAGCCATGCGCCTCGTATCGTTGGATCGGCGCGGTGGTCTCCACCGCGGTGGCTGAATTTTCTGCATTGCTAGGGACTGCACGCGAGAGATGGATTGCGCGGTCTGAGGAGCCTGTGAGAATATAGGTGCCCGGGGAGCTGGAAAATGTTATCGCATTGACCGGAGCTAGCACGATGAATCGTTAGTGTTTGATTGCCTGCAATTTAACAAAGGATTGAAAGTTACCATTGTGTGTCTTGAGCGTGTGTATATGGCGAGTGGGAAACTTTTTCGGGGCCATGGGGATTGAATGTATCCACGACCGAGAAGAATGGCGTCTTGAGGGTTGAATAGTCAAGTTGAAGCTGGAGGTGGAGGTGGAAGTGGCAGCGGAGATGATGCGCGCGCGGGTCTGGAGCTCGGCAGAACTACGACCGACGGGACAGCTCCGAGTCCGAACTAGCAAGATACTAAATACTACTTTAAAGGGTTCAAATTACTATCAAACACATTCGGGTCATTATCTTGGTTGCTCTTACAAAAACTACGAAGACTTGCTACGAATCTATCACGAAACACACACATCCCGCGCGTAATAAGGATTAATTCTGTATTTTCCGCGCTACAGAATACAGGAGGGTTATTATCAAGGATGTAGACACCATCGCTAGCTACCAGCGGTAAATGGATATGTTAAACAGAACAAAACGAACCAGCCCCTCGGGCGAAGGTGCGCCCTCCCAAGCGCGTGAACGGCAAGACATAGGGTACTCAAGAGAAGAAAACAACGAGGGAGCGTGCGTGGCTTGAACTACCCCCTTTTTGAAAGATCCGGGCCGTTTCCCGGTCCGATAATTTAACGGCGGCCGTGGCTGCGAGTGGAGGAGCCTTGAAGACCCTCGATCTCCTGTTCCAAGGATTTGATCCTGTAGCTGGTTAGCATTGATTGAATATAAAACGAGGTAGTTGGGTAATAAAGAAACATACGCAGCGTGGGTGGCCTCCAGATCCTTGTTGAGTCTGTCGCGCTCGGAGATGAGCTTCTGCTCCCATTGGCGGAAACGTTGCTCCTCGACCTTGACCTGCTCGGTGAAACGCTTGCGCAGGTTCTCTTCTTCCTCCTTGAACTTGGGGTTGTCCAGCTTGCGTGGTCGAGCCTCGCCAAACTTGCGGGTCTCCATTTGCTGGGCACGATAGGCCTCATAGTGAGACTCTTCGGTGGTGTGGATGAGGTCGAGCATGTGAGTACGGATAAGGATCGAACGGAGCTTCTTAAAGTCGCAGTGTTCCTCGTTCTCAACCTCTGCAACACCCCAGGCATATTGACGACCCTTAACAACACGGCCGTCGTTGGCCTTCACATCCTTCTCGGAACCGATAACAGCAAAAGGCATGGCGGCCATCAAGCTGCGGGCGTGGGTAGCGGCGTGCTCGTCATCCTCTTCGACGGGAGGAGTGTAAATCTTGATGCCCTGGGCCTCGATAACACGACGGATCTGATCAATGGTTAGTTCAACCTGCCCAATCTGAACTACCCCCACATTGAATTCCAACTCACTCTGTCTTTGTAGCGGACCAGATCGGCGTGGCTGAGGGTATCGGCCTTGGCAACAACGGGAATCAGGTTAACACGGGAGCTGAGACGCTTCATGACCTCAATGTCGAGAGGCTTCAGGGTGTGTCCGGTGGGGCGGATGAAGTACAAGCAAGCGTGAACACGCATGTCGATCTTGTCGGTACGGCGAGGCTGCTGCTCCTGGAGCATGTAGGACTCGTGCTGATCATCGAGGAACTCGATGATGGGTTGCCAGGAATCACGGTTGTTGACATAGTCACCGAAGCCGGGTGTATCAATGACGGTCAGGCGGACTGAAGAGATGGGGTGTCAGCATTTCGAAATGGACCACCATTTGTGTTGACGTTGATGTTGAGGTTGAAGTTGATATTGATATCATTGATTCCATATGTTCGTCCAGGAAGGGATGCAGGAATGCCTACCCTTGAAAAACTTCTCCTCCAACTCGGCCTTGGTGATCTCGATCTCGACGGTGCGGTCGACCTGCTTCTGGTGGCGGCGCTTGTGGTCGGCATAGTTCTTAATGGTAGTAGAGAAGAGAGTGTTGATGAAGGTAGTCTTTCCCAATCCTGACTCTCCAGCAACCTATCAAAAAGCATCATCAGCATTGAGGGTCCAGGCGGGACATTCGAGGCTTAAACAAACCATAATCGTGAAAGCCGCGCCCCGCTTTGCAACAATCTTGTGTCTAAACAACAGTCCATTAGATTAATTCCATCCCAACAAAATAATAATTCAATCGATATTCCGCCGTTGTCGGTTTTTGGATCGTAGAGGGTACCCACCGCTGGTTGGGGAGCTAGAGGCGAAAATCATCAGTTTCATGGGCATCAACGCGGGACCGTTCGAGGAGACTTACATTGGCAATGCCAATAGGCGTAGCGGTCTCGGTTGTGGACATTGTGAAGGGTGAGTAGTGGGGAATAGCTGGGGGAAGAGAAGAAAGACAGAGAGACCAGAAGAGAAACGAGCGACCCCTTATGAATTGACCGGGTGGAAGTGGAAGATGGTCGAGTCTCTTTTGGGCTATTGGGGAATAGGGGAAAGAGCTGTTCGATTGCTGCTTCCCCCTGAATCTCCTTTCGTTTTCTGGAGTATAGCTGGCCTTGCCTATCTGGGACTAGCGTGGTACGCTATCCCCTTTTGGTTACGGAATCGGACTATCGCTGATCCGATTTCTTATCAATTCTGGTGCTTCAGGAATTTTTGACGGAGCGGAATTGGAAGACAACAGCTTGTCGCAAAGGGGAAAAAAAGAAAAGAAAGTGAAAGAGAAAGATGAAGACGGACTTTAAGGTGTGTATATACCCCCCCTGTCACCTTCTGATAGTATTTCACTGACTCATTGATCTATTCAGTTCTCCAATTTGTTGGGGACGGTCTACCGTCAGGGCAACCTGCTTTTTACTCCCGATGGCACCTGTTTGTTGTCGCCAGTAGGCAATCGAGTCACTGTTTTCGATCTTGTGCAGTATGTCAAAAATTCCTGCTAGAATGTGATCGCTCCGAATTCTCTCTGACCTCTGTTCTATCTGTCAGAAATACTTCATATACCCTTCCCTTCGCCCACCGCACGAACATTGACCGACTGGATCTATCCCCGAGAGGAAATCTGCTATTGACTGTCGACGAAACTGGTCGCGCGATCCTGACCAACTTCCACCGAAGAATTGCTATTCACCATTTCACCTTCAAATCTCGTGTCTCGGCACTCAAATTCTCCCCCTCCGGCCGCCATTTCGCAGTGGGTGTGGGAAGACGGTTGCAAATCTGGCAGACTCCCTCGACTCCCGGGACCGAAACCAACGGCGAAATCGAGTTTGCGCCTTTCGTTTTGCACCGTGATTCCGCCGCTCATTTCGATACTGTTCAGAGCATTGAGTGGTCCAGTGACTCGCGTTTCCTGCTCTCAGCTTCCCGTGATCTGACAGCGCGAGTATGGAGTTTGGATGCGGAGGAAGGATTTGAGCCAACTACACTGGCCGGTCACCGTCAAGGTATCGTGGGTGCTTATTTCAATGCAGAGCAGGAATTGGTAAGGAAAAGTGATCCCTCGTTTATGCTTTGCCTCCACTAACTTCATCGATAGATCTACACGGTCAGCCAAGACGGTGCCCTGTTCCGCTGGGAATACACAACTAAGAAGGACCCCGAAACCGATGAAGAGATTGGTGAGGCTCAATGGAGAATCGCCAAGAAGGACTTTTTCATGCAGAACGATGCCAAGGTCAACTGTGCCGCATTCCACGCCCAGTCCAACCTGCTTGTGGTGGGCTTTTCCAACGGTCTTTTCGGACTCTACGATCTGCCCGAATTCAACATGATTCATCTTCTGAGGTACGGATAGACTTGCCAACCAATACATTACGAATATATGCTAATTGCTTTGAACAGTGTTTCCCAGAGCAACATTGATGTTGTGACTGTCAACAAATCCGGCGAATGGCTCGCATTCGGCTCATCCAAGCATGGTCAACTTTTGGTGTGGGAATGGCAATCCGAGTCATACATCCTGAAGCAACAGGGTCATCTTGATTCCATGAATGCCCTAGTCTACTCACCAGACGGACAGAAGATTGTTACGACTGCAGACGATGGCAAAGTTAAGGTCTGGGATGTTAAATCTGGATTCTGTATTGTGACATTCACTGAGCACACCAGTGGTGTTACTGCGTGTCAATTCGCCAAGAAGGGAAGCGTTCTTTTTACCGCATCCCTGGACGGATCCGTCCGAGCTTGGGATCTTATCCGATACCGAAACTTCCGCACTTTCACAGCTCCTTCACGCCTTTCGTTCTCCTCTTTGGCAGTGGATCCTAGTGGCGAGGTGGTCTGTGCCGGTTCCCCAGACTCCTTCGATATTCACGTGTGGTCCGTGCAGACTGGTCAACTTTTGGACCAGCTCTCTGGTCACGAAGGTCCCGTTTCTAGCCTGGCGTTCGCTGGTGATGGTAACCACCTAGTCAGTGGTAGCTGGGATCGCACTGTTCGTATCTGGAGTGTTTTCGGCCGTGCACAGACCAGCGAGCCTCTACAACTCGTGTCAGATGTTTTGAGCGTCTCCTTCCGACCCGACGGAAAGCAGGTTGCTGCATCTACTCTCGATGGACAATTGTCTTTCTGGAACGTCACCGATGCCGTTCAAGAAGGCAACGTTGATGGCCGCCGTGATGTATCTGGAGGCCGAAAGGTGTCTGACCGAACTACTGCTGCAAATGCTGCAGGAACCAAATCCTTCAACCGCATCACATACAGCGCAGATGGCAGCTGCATTCTCGCTGCTGGAAACAGCAAGTATATCTGCTTATACGACGTGAACACCGGATCCATGATCAAGAAATTCACAGTCTCGGTGAATCTGTCACTAGATGGCACCCAAGAGTTCCTGAACAGTCGCAATCTCACCGAGGCTGGACCTCGTGCCCTCATTGACGAAACTGGTGAGGCTTCTGATAGGGAGGACCGTATTGACCGTACGCTGCCTGGTGCAAAGCGTGGTGATGCCGGAGCTCGTACTACCCGTCCCGAAGTTCGGGTTACATGTGTCGACTTTGCGCCTACAGGCCGCGCATTCTGTGCTGCGTCTACTGAGGGTCTTTTGATCTACAGCTTGGATACTGATTTCGTCTTTGACCCCGTTGATCTTGATATCACTATCACTCCTTCAACCATCCTTGCCACACTTGAGGCTGCCCAGGCTGCCGCTAAATCGAACACCGTGGATGAGGATAACACGTTCTTGAAAGCACTCATCATGGCTTTCCGTTTGAACGAGTCAAAGCTCATTCGTGCTGTCTACGAATCTATCCCCCCTTCAGACATTGCACACGCTGTCCGATCCGTGCCGACGGTCTACCTGCCCCGTCTTCTTCGTTTCGTTGCACATGCTGCCGAAGAGACCCCCCATCTTGAATTCAACCTTTTGTGGTTCGAATCACTATTCAACTGCCACGGCCGATACTTCAAAGAAAACTACGGAACATTCGCCCCAGAGCTGCGTGTTGTCCAGCGCGCAATTGACGACATTCGGGAAAATCTCAAGCGGTTGACAGAGAAGAACCTCTACGATTTGAACTACCTGCTTTCCAAGCCTGTCCTTGCGGATAAGAAACCCACTTCTGCCTTGTTGCCCATCGCTGATGATGTTGAGGGTGTCGATGACTCTCAAATGGCGGATGCCGATGGTTCGGATGGCGAGTGGGTTGGGCTTGAATGAATTCCCATGTAATGTCTATTTGCATTTGCGCAGGCGTTTGTATGATACTTAGGTACCCCCAAAAAGTGTATAGATGAAATGAAACTTTCCATTTACAAATTCGAACTTGACCTTGAGTATACTGAGAGGAGGGCAACAAACCTGACGTACTAACTATGAGGGTAGAAATGTCGAGTCCTTTGAGTTAATAGTAGTAGTACTAATAGCACCACTTTTCTGATTCGAAAAAAAGAGCTTGAATTTCAATTTGAAGTTAAAGTCGACTGTGTAGGTATAGTCCACAAAATGGGCGAAGTTGGAACTTGAAATTCATTCAATGACTCCGAGTCCGAGTCGGATTCGGATGGATTTCTGTTTGGCTCAGGCACGTCTTGACGACCTTCAAGTTTGATCTTCGTCCGTTCTAGAAGTTAATACTGTAAGCCTGGCAATTTTGGAGAACCCATTCTTGAACTTGAAGGCCAGGGGGAAACATGAAAAAAAAGGACTTCCTTCACTCCAGCAACGGGCCACCACTAACTATGACAATGTAGCACTGCTACCTAGGTAGTACTAATACTACTCGGGCAATAAAATTTGGCTTCGGCATAAAACCCAGTTTTTCTAATACTATAACCCCCCCGTGCAAGGAGTAACTATAAGCCTAGTAATACTACTGAATAGTAGTCATAATGACTTGTTAGTTCTCAGAGAGGACCTGGGAAGTGTATATACATATAGATGGGAGAAGCCAAAGCATCTGTATTGGTTGAAAGCAGGCTACATCAGACCAAGATAGGATTAGTTGCTTTCAGTTGCAGCACCTCGACCACGGCCCCGACCACGAGCTCCATTTCCGCGGCCGCGGCCTCGACCCCGGCCACGGCCACGCTGCTGGTCCAATCCTTGCGGAGGTGGCACCTGCGTGTAGTTTTGTGGCTTGAAGTTGGGGTTGTTCTGAACAACTCCCTCAGAGGGATCCCCGTTCTCGACTGAGACATAGCCGGCATTGTTAAACTGCTGTCCACCACGACCACGGCCGCGGGGTCCGCGGGGAGGGCCACCATTGTTGTGGGGTCGGAAAGGAAGGTCAGAAGTCTGACCATTGCGCAAACCGCCACGACCAGCGCCCTGGCCAGACACAGCACCTCGGAAAGATCCTCTCAGAGGCGGAGGAACCGGTGCATTTTTCAGCTGGCCTTCTCCGTTGGGTCCCAGAGGTGTGCCGTATCCGGTTGTCGAGGCTGATTGCTGGCTTTGCTGGCTTGACGCTGCTCGAGAGCTAGCAATGAGTTGGCGGCTCGAAATGTTCAGGACGGATGACGCAAGTACCGTCTGTCCACGGAATGGGGAACAACGGTCACCCAGAGTTGTTCCACTCATGAAAGAAACATCGAAGACCACATCCAGAAGAAGCGTCCGCGGGGTTCTGGTAAGGCCAACGACTGTACCGCGAGTGGCAATAGGGACTTTGCCGGAGTCTTGTGCGTATACAACACGATCTCCAAGTTTGAACGATTGGTTACCCAAGCGATGCACCGCATCGGCAGGACGAAGAAGTGCACTCCTAGGGACACTACGGACCTTCTTGGGCTGCATCTGAGGTTGGGACTGAGCCAAACGGTCGGCATCACGCTCAATCAGCTGAACCATGTCCGAGTCGAGTTGCTCTGCATCTAGCGGTACTCTTTCGAAGTTTTTGGCTTCAATCGACTTGAGCCAATCGCGAATCTCCTTCATCTTCAAAAGCGCATCTTCCTCCGAGTAGAAGTCGGTAGGGGAGTACCGATCTTGTTGAGGACGGCGCTGGATTCCAGCGATGAAATCGGGGAAGTTGATCATGTACTGCTGCAGGAGTTCCACCGCCTTTTGGCTGAACTCCCAGCCGGACTCGCCACGACGAGAGTATCCAAGAACCTTTTGTCCCCGAGCCTGGAATTTGAGGTTCAAGCCGAGGTTCACGCGCTGTCCTTCAATGTCAACAGAGAACGACGAGGTGATCTTGGCTAGCACCAAGGGATTCAGACGAAGATTGCGGGCAATGGCATAAGACGGCATGTAAGGGGAGTGGCGTTCAACTTCCTTAACACGCTCTCTTCCAAATTCTGGTTCGCGACCCTTCACAGCCGCAACCAGTCCATTGACCTTTCCTTGCTCGTGGCCAGTGATATGAACAGGTCGACCGTAGTTGAAATCGCCCAGGAAAAAGGCACGCGAGCCCTCCGGGAATTCTTCCTCAATTGGCAACGCTTGCCGTTCGATGAAGCGTTCATCGGGATTGATCACTTCATCAACAACAACCTGTAGAGCGTAATCGGTTTCCTGTCCAGGAATATCGGCAAACTCCTTGACTGTGGCACCGTCCTCGGTCTTGTTCATGCCTTTCAGCAACTGAATGTGAACCAAAGACTCGACATCGCCAATGATCATTCCAAGGCGCTTGCTATAAGTGCTTTCAATCTTGTTTGCCTTCTTCTTCCACTGCTCAATTTGCTGAGGAGTGTGGGGAATTGACACGACATGCTGCTCGCCTTCGGGGAGGATGTAGTCGAAAAGCTCATCCGAAACGCGGATCACAAGAGCTTCTTGCAGGAATGGATACCCGACGTGAACCCGCTTGCCAAGTTTTGTCTTGGCCAATTCGATGTTAGAGCGGCTGCCAGGATCAAGTAGAGTCACGATTTGACTCTCGTTGCGACTTTCTTGTTGGAACACACAGACGCCGTGGAAACCAAGCTGACCAACATGTGGAAGTGGTTTGATACTTGGGAAGCCAGCAAGAGCAGCCTTACCCAAGTAAGCACCATCCATGAGGCCATTGTAAGGCTCCAGCCCTTCCATCACAGGAAGATCAAAAACATTCTCAACGCAGTGACAGTTCGGGAGGTCAGGGAAAACACCAGGCATAGAAGAAGGATAGATAAAGTTCAGGTCAGGTGAATAAGTGAACTTGAGGCTGACACCGAAAGTGTTTCGACCTTTCTCGTCGGCCGTGAGAGCATTCTCCTTCGTTTTTAGTGCATCCAGCAGTCGTTTCTCGTCGATGAAGGGGATTTTAACCACTGCCTCCCACTCCATCTTCTTGCCATTCATGTCCAGGTCGAAATCTCTGGGGTAGAAATCAATGATAGGGGATTCAGGAGATGTCATCAAATCCCAGTAGGCTTGAGGCACAATCTTCTTGCTACGGTCGGGTAAGACACCCATCAACTGATCATATGGACGGAACGGCTGCCCAAGTCGGAAGTTCATGTCAACACCCAATCCCATGACCACATCTGTTTCATCGTTAGCGAATATAAAGGTAAGATAAGATTCTCGAGGAGCTCACGTACCAGAGATCATGGGAGCATAGTGATACTTGAAAAACCAGGGCCATGAGGCGATACCCCGGTAATAATAGAACAAGACCCATTGCAATCCTTGGACGTAGTTTTCGGCCAATTTAGTCAGCTCTTCCTCGTTATCGAGACCCCAACCGAACTTGGATCGATAGTAATTGTCTTTCCATTCCCGGAACTTGGCATCGTACTTCTCTTCCGCTGCTCGTTGTGCCTCCTCGGGGGTCATTTCCTGAATCTTGGCTTTTTCGTATTTGCGAATGATACGATGAATAGCCATAGATGCTTCCTCATCATCATCGTCGCTTTCATCGTCGTCGTTTTGGGGTTGAGGTAGCTGAAGTCTCATGAAACGATCACCAGTTTCAGTCTCCGTGGTAGACCAAGGCACCCGGAGCTCGTCGGCCAAGCCTTCCACGAAGGCCCGGTCACGGGCAGGTAGTGTTGGTGAGAAATCCAAAGGCTCAGCACTTTTTCCAGATCGGTTCAAAACATATTGCTTGATCTTCTTCAGAAGATCCTTTTGCGCGGGGGTAATCGTCAATTCTTTTGGCTTTTGTTGCAGCTCTAGAGAACCGTCATCTCCGTTTCTCTTCGATTTGATCCATTGTGCATCCGAGAATTCTGCTTCGAAGAACCTATGTTCGAAGCCACTCATCGCTTCCACAAGGATACCCAGTCGTTTCAAGTTGATTACACCTTCTTCGTTGATATAGCCACCCATCTTTCGGAGAACATCTTTGTAGATCTTGAACATGAGCGCCAACGCGCCCTCGTTGATATGCAGATTCGGTAAGTTGGGCAAGAAATCGTTACCCACGAAAAATGCCATCAGAATAAAGTCGTCGATCACACGTTCCATGTCAAACTGGACATTCAGAGCACCAGGCTCTTCTAGCTCTTGAAATTCGAGTTCCAGGTACTCTCGAACCATGCTCAAATGCAAGAGATAGAAATTTTGATGCTCGAGCTCTTTCGGTTTGGATTTAGTTTGGCGGCCAAAGGTCACCTCCTCTCGCAGCAAACAGAAATGGGGGTCATGGCTGAGAAGACCCAACATGATCAGATCTGCGTCCAGACCGTAGAGACAATGGCGAACATTAGCGGGATAGTCAGGTTGCGCTTTCGCGTTTCTGATGTACTCCATAATCTTGTGTTCACCCTCACCGGGAACTTCATGACCGGACAGAACAATTTCAACGCCCTGCCAGTCTGTGTCCTCAGAGATCTTCTTGTTGATAAAATACTTCAATTGTTGCGTGAGCTTTTGCATAAACTCGGTACCGGGGGTAATGCAGTTGCTGTCAAAGGCGTCTTCTTTGGGCATCTCCAGCCCTTGCTCGATAGCTTTGTTCTTCGCATTCTCGGCGTCAAGCGCGGTCCGGAAACGACGTGCACGTTGCTGGTTCATCTTCGCGCGGGGAGCAACACCATCCACAGCCATGAAGAAAAGTTTCTTTGGCTTGATTGTTCCGAATAAATGTTCGATGTAGTTGAATATCGCAATAAACATCTGCTCTTCGGTCATGCGGAAAGTTGGAGAGTCGCTGTCTTTATGCGTACAGTTGTGAATAATACCATTCATATCCAGGTATAGATTGTCGAACTCAGGAATGCGACTCTCTGCGATGAGCATCGAGATAGCGGGGTACCGCTCGCTGAGCCATCGGAAGAACTTGGGAACACCCATGATGAACAATCGTTTCTCGTCAAATCGAAAGGAAATACACTCGTTATATCCGTAGAGACCGGTCGTATGGCTTCCCTCGGGGTGTAAAGGGAAGGAAGGATAGAGCTTGCGACCAAAGGGGAAGCAGAAACTCCGAAAAAATGGCGAATTGTCGAGCCCCAAAGGATTGCGACAGGACAGGTAGTGAAAAGGACCCCCGGAAAAATAATTCAGGTATAAAACGTAAAGGTTTCGGGGGGTAGGGGGTGGTGGGGGGACGAGGGAGAGAGATACAAAGTAAGGTGAGGTGAGGTGAGAAAGCTAGGAAGAGCTTCCGGTTTGGCCATCGCGAGTCATCGCCAAGACCTATGTCCCCCAAAGCGGACTAGCGCCGCCTGACGTCCATTAACGCGGTCAAACTCCCGTCGCGTTACTCGTTACCTGCCTCTCTCCTTCTACCCGCGAGCTTTCTCCAATTTTCGATCATTCGCTAGCTTTGGTCCGCCAGGGTCAATTTTGTGTCGCATTGTATCAGATATTGAATCGCAATAAATATGGAGCCCTATGAGGAGGATCCACGTGAGTTCTTTGAGCTGTCGCAGCTGATGGAAATCTCGTTCTAACGGAACACAGCTATGGTGGAGGACCAGGACCAGGAGAACGAGCACAGCAACGAGAAAATTGTGAATGAAGGTCACTACCCCTCTCTGAGTAGCCATATCTGAAGGCGAATATTCTGGCTTACGAGTGAGTTGTGCAGAATACAAGACATGGAAGAAGAACGCGCCGTTTCTCTACGACATGATCCTCAGCACAGCCCTAGAGTGGCCGACACTTACAACTCAATGGCTTCCAGACAAGCAAGAGTGGGTTGTCCTAGCGCTCTATCTTTTTACGTCAACGATTGAATCTAACGCATTGTCTTGTCGCAGAGTCCCCGATAAGCCCTATTCCACACATCGTCTGTTAATCGGTACCCACACGGCCGGTGACGCTCAGAACTATCTGCAGATTGCTCATGTGCAACTGCCAAACCCAAATGCTGCCAACCCAGAAGACTATGATGAGGATCGGGGAGAGATTGGCGGGTATGGAGGCGGGCCCAAGAAGCCGCAAATGGAGATTAAGTTCAACATCGCTCAAAAGATCGATCACAAGGGAGAAGTCAACAAGGCCCGATATCAGCCACAGAACCCTAACATTATTGCGACCATGTGTACGGATGGTCGAGTGATGATCTGGGATCGCTCGAAGCACCCCAGCCAACCGACCGGAACTGTGAACCCCCAAATGGAGCTTCTGGGTCATGAAGCTGAAGGTTTTGGTCTCAGCTGGAATCCCCACGAAGCTGGTCACCTTGCTACGGGTAGCGAGGACAAGACGGTTCGTCTCTGGTAAGCTAAATCTTGCAAAGACTACCAATACCACCGATCAATTCAAACTAACTCAAGTCACCAGGGATCTGACAACATATACAAAGGGCAACAAAGCCCTTCGGCCCACCCGTACCTATACTCATCACTCATCAATCGTCAATGATGTTCAGCATCACCCCCTCCATTCATCCCTCATTGGAACTGTCTCCGATGATATCACTCTTCAGATTCTCGATGTCCGTGCAGCCGACACCACTCGCGCTGCCGCATCTGCTGAAGGCCAACATCGTGACGCGATCAACTCAATCTCTTTTAACCCCGCTGCAGAGACAATCCTTGCTACCGGTTCCGCAGACAAGACCATCGGACTTTGGGATCTGCGAAACCTCAAGACGAAACTACACTCTCTTGAAGGTCACACTGATTCTGTTCAATCAATCTCTTGGCATCCGTTTGAAGAGTCTGTTCTGGCAAGCTCCAGCTACGACAGGAAGATCATGTTCTGGGATCTCAGTCGAGCAGGCGAAGAGCAGACCCCCGAGGATGCCCAAGATGGACCCCCCGAACTGTATGCTCATGAATCTCCACCCTTACTTCTATTGTCACTAACTTTTATGTCAGTCTCTTCATGCACGGTGGACACACCAACCGCATTTCTGATTTCAGTTGGAATCTCAGCGACCCTTGGGTGCTCTGCTCAGCTGCTGAAGACAACCTGTTGCAGGTCTGGAAGGTTGCGGATGCAATTGTTGGCAAGGATTTGGAAGACGTTCCGACTGAAGAGCTGGAGGCATGATCTATTTTATCTCTACCGCTGCCTGAGCCCTTCATGTCTATCACTTTGCAATGTTTATTTCTTTCCCAATTTATGGTTTATGGCGAATCAGAGGGTTGATCATAATGAGACAATTCAAAAATACCACCTGGAACTTTTCCCCCTCAGTACTAGCTTGTCTAATCTTCTATCAGTGGGCACAGATCAGTGTGCCAAGAATTACAGTTCTAGTAGTCGGTACTGGTGGTACTACAGAACCCAATTACCCTATTCTACTAGTATGTGATTCCTCGAACATCTTACATTCACCAGTGTCTAAAAGGATCGAGATGGTTATACTAGAAAAAGAAAACAGATGATAACTTGAGCGTCACAGGTACTACTGCTCAGTCGCAGCTCAAAACAGGTTCTTCAACTTCCAAGGCACCACGTAAAAGCTATTGCTTTCTCATAACCAAGCTTTCCATTTCTTCGATATGCCAAATTCCATAGCATTCAAACGAAGTTTCCGCTTCCAGTACAGCGAGAAAGAGGGAACTCCTTCTTCGAGCACATGGTAATGGCACCGCTCACCCATTTCACGCCCGCATAGGAGCCATCCTCAAAGGAGTCAGCAGAAAAGGTCCCGTCCTCGGTTTGCGCACCGAGACATCCCTTCAACACTCGACCAGTCTTCCGAGTCTTGATGGGCTTGGTGATCATAACACCGGAGTAACCATCTGCAACGGTACCCTTGACAGTTACGGCAGTTTGTGTAGTCCAAGTGCGCGTGTAGTCGATGCCTGCTGATGATCCCAACTTATCTTTGATCAAGCTGAGATCGAGACCTGCGCTAACACTGACAGCATTGCTAACAGTGTAGCCTGACATGACAGACACATCCATGCCGGAGCCAGTACCAATCACCACTGGTGACATCTGGACATCCCAGTCAACGAAAGTCTGTGTCTTGTCTGTGATGACTGCAGTTGTCAGGTCACAGTCATCCCGGGCATGGACGGACGTGTTGCTCTCAGTATTTCCAACGGAGAGGTCTTCGATCTCGGGTGCGATGAGGGAATGGCCCTGGGCAGCCATTAGACGATGGTACACGCTCTCATGGACAACCTCCACTAAATCAGATCAATTAGGGTTCCTACTTCGTACATTGAACGTTCTGCCAGTGGTGAGAATGGTGAGAACTTACTCCGACCCTCACCAAACAGGATGACTTCACCCGGCTGGAGGATATGCTCAGGTGTCCACTTGGTGCTGTTCAGATGATGTTCAAACACAGGAACTGCACTAGCAGCTGTGGCTAGAGCAAAGCCCACGATACTGACGGCAAGCATGACTGGAATAATTGAAGACGGGAACCTTGGAGATTTAGAAAGGTGAATTTTGGGTTACAGTCTAGTATGCGACTGGGATACCTTTGCAACTTATACCTAGGTACGATCCCATTCAACTGTAAAACGTTCTAAGCAAAGAGTCCAAGTAAACCTTCAAGGAAGGGTCGGCATTCCCGCTTGTTTGCGCAACCGATAGCCACTGTGAGGTCCATTGCTTCGGCTGGTCATTTACTGCCGCTTATGGGCACGATATGCAAAGACCTGTCATTCATTCAACCCGATGGTTTGGTAATTGCCTCGTGGGTATCCTCTGCAAGGTACCCTGCTAGCAAATGTTCTAACGAAGAATAAGTTAATGTCTCATCTATAGTACACGTTTGAACCAACGGTTTGTCTGATATCATATGGCCCATGGATAATCTTCAGAATCTAAAACCCCTGGCCTCTGGACGAATGAAAACAGCATGAAGTCACAGAATCGCGCTGATCTCTAATCTTGGCAAAAGTCAGATAGCCATCATAAGGTACATCCTCCCCAGTCCTGCAGATAACCGAACGTCGATCTAATCCCCCATCAGGCTCCCTGCTGATTCGATGGAAATGAGAGTGACACATTGTCTCAATTTTTGGTACTTCTTTCGACATATGAGCCTAGCAACTATCTTCAGCTTCACGTTGTTCCGAAGTTTTGCCAACCTCTGGTGTTGCAATGAGGCTGTGATTCTCCCGAAAATTTTCCGGATCTACACTTCCGCACCACCGGATCAGGCGATCGTAGGCACTTAAAGTTTAAATCTAGGCGACATGAAACGGTCCAGGATGCATCTAAGCGATTGCCCGGAATCGCAGAGAGTTCAATTGAAGTGGATTCCAATATGCCCGGGCGACGACCTGACCCATTGGTACTAGTACGGATATGAGATTAGTTCAGCTACTGGAGGAAGAATCAAGGGTCTGGTGAATATTAAAAGGCATCGACGACCTACTTAGTCGACTTCAATAAAATCAATTGGAATAATTTCTCTCATATCACTACTCTCATCAATATGCAGCTCACTGCCGTGTCCGCTTTTTCAATCCTCATTGGATGGTACAGATCTCTCCCCACAATTGCCCAGGTGCACTACATCCTGGTATAAGATGGACATTGAAGAAGGCTGACATGAACCAATCTTCATTCAGCACATTCGCCAAGTTGCATAACGTGGCAGTTTGTGTAACTGACAGGAAATATTCCGAAATTGGAGGCACCCCATTTAGTCCAAGCTACACATGGTCGAAGGACTACGAAATCTTGCCAGACGCAACCAAATGTGCTTGTGACTTCTACAAGCAACGCAATACTGGAAGTAACCAATGGGACCAGTGCCCTGATTGTACTTTTGTATGCTGAATACCATCTTCGAGCTTTATGGAAGACAGCTTCGCTTACATTAACTAGGACGGCAATTATTGCAACTCTGCCGGCTGGCATATTGGAGGAGACGAGGTTAGTTCATGCCAATGGCAATACTACTATCCAACTCGGACTTGACTAACTCTTTCAGATGACATACTACTGTGAGAAGCTTTGCCATGCTGAGGGTGCTGAAGGAAATTGAGCGGCTCAGGTAGAGTCCGAGGATGAAGTCAATAGTGTACTAGTACCTTAGGGTCGTCTAAGTCAATTGAGTGTTCCAATACGATGATGATGATGATTCAATTGTGGATGATATCTCGTAAATCGAACTTCATTATCTCCTGATTGAGTGCGTAATGAAGAAAGAGACAAGCCAATACTTCTCATGGCGTAGTGTAATAATGTAGTTTAAAAAGAGTTGCTCGTACTGCTATCAGTCCAATATTAGGGTACCAGAGTCCAGCCTGAGAATCTTACCTTCGCACGTTACCTACCTTAGTAAGTCATCAAGATAACCAGAATACAGCCTGTTGCCACTGTGGATGTGCCCTTCAAGCAAGGGCTTGAAGTTTCTACTGGTGTACCTACAGCCCAGTACCCAGAGCTTAAAGACTGAAGTATGACCAGTAGCATTTGATCCGGACCGGCGGGACTTTTCAACTAAAACAGCAAGTTTGTCCTTCAAACTAGTGTTGTCGGGAAATGCAGTAACTGAATTCCGAGACTACTACTGGTGCAGAAGCATTTCCCCAATAGATGACCACATAATAGCCCGATATTATTTCCCCAATTGTGACTCGTGAGCACTGCCAGTGAGCACCTTTTTTACTCCCTTCCTGTATTTCCCGACTCGCTATAGAGGATCATCGTTATAGATCGTTAGGGCCAACGGTCCTCCGCGGGCGATAACCACGAAGAGAAGGCGGTGGCAAGAAACAAGTGAGGGGGAACCGGCAAAAGAGGCTTAGCGTCCCGTGATTTCGGATTACATTTGCGTCAAAAAAAAAAAGTAGAGTCATCATAGTCTCAAAAATATACGAAGTCTTCAAAAGTCCCCTTCGTGCTGCTTTTTATCAATCTCTGTCATACTTCTTGTGTTCGAAACCCTTACCCTAGTCAATATGGGTTCCGGTTCACCTCCATCAAAACCTTCGGCAATTCCGTCCCACATGTTGAACGGAGGCTCCCCACTACAAATGTCCTCGTCGCCAGGTAGTGGGACTCGTGTTCGTGATGAACGTGAGCGGGAGAGCCTCAATTCCTCCATCCGATCTTCATTTGCTCCTCGCATCCCTGCTGGCTTCGAGCCCAGCGAAGAGGAAGACCCTGAGTCAACCCCGGCGCGCCCCGCCCCCGCGGGTGATTCTACCGCCAGTGCCAGTGATACCACTGTTGCTGCTCACGGCGCTTTGTCTTTGCGGTATGCACCTTGAACCTATTAAGATCGGTGTTTTTTTGGGTGTCATTCGTCTAACAAGTTAATAGCGGTCGACCCAGTTTGAATGATCCTCCCCGTGATCCTCGTGATGAAGGTGGTCCATTGACCCCTCCCGCAACGACGAGCCGCCCAGCTAGCCCCTACACCATGAACCCCCCAATTGACTTCGACGGACTCAGCTGGCCCTGTGAGTGATATCGAACAAATTACCAATCGTGCGTCACGAGCTAATACCATCCGAACCAGGCCCCGGAACACGGCAGCGTTTGGAGTCGAGCCCGGAAGAGAACCAGGAGCGTATTCAAAAGCTGGCGGGTGCTGTGCGAACGATCCTCGAGTGTGTCGGCGAAGATCCAGAGCGCGAGGGCCTTCGCGAAACCCCGGAGCGGTATGCTAAGGCCATGCTCTACTTCACAAAGGGTTACGAGGAGAATGTCCGGGATCTAGTCAATGGTGCTGTTTTCCACGAAGACCATGACGAGTTGGTAATTGTGAAAGATATCGACGTTTTCTCTCTGTGTGAACACCACATGGTTCCCTTTACCGGAAAGGTAGGTTTTCCCGTACATACTTCCCCTTGCTTCTGAAATAATCTAATCGTTACCACAGATGCACATCGGATATATACCTGATCGCCGTGTCCTTGGCCTCTCCAAGTTGGCTCGCTTGGCCGAGATGTTCTCCCGTCGATTGCAAGTCCAAGAGCGCTTGACCAAGCAGGTCGCTCTCGCTATCTCTGAAGTCCTGAAGCCTCGCGGCGTTGGTGTTGTCATGGAGTCTTCCCATCTGTGCATGGTTATGCGCGGAGTGCAGAAAACCGGCAGCACCACGACCACCAGCTGCATGCTTGGCTGCATGCGATCGAGCGCTAAAACCAGGGAAGAATTCCTGACCCTTCTCCACCGGAGATAAACATTTCTTTTTTCAGCCACTCTCTTGCCATACCATTATATTTGGGAACCAAGGCTTGCTTTACAACTACGAATTCTGGAGTTTCGGCGGTGACCTTTCAACAGGTTTATTAATTTTTTTTCTTATATCGAAGGGATCCATAACCTAGCACGTTACATGGACCTTTGCGCGTTTTCTTTGATTATTTTCCCCCTTCATCTTCTTTTCTCTTTCTTTTTTTTTCATGTCTCTGCTTCACTTGCATATATGTCTTGGCAACTTTTATCCAGCCTTCATTCTTTCAAGGCTGTGGTTGAGGCCGACCCCTCTGCATCCCCAGCACACTATCACTACCCACGGGAGGTTAAGACGAAAATCCTCAAGGCTTCTTCCTTGGTACTGGAGTTGGATACTCCTCTCTTCATGACTTTTAGACCAACACCCCTTCCTGTGCACCTTTTGATTTTTTTGCGAATCTGGTTGGAGTTTGTTTTCTGGAGACTCAAATCCTCTTGGCGGCGCCGGAGGCTGTTTCAACACCTGATGTTTCACATTCACTGTACTCTCAACACTTTGATGGCAGGCTATATTTTATTTGGCCTTGTCTGTATATGTCTCAACCCCATATACCGAACACATGTAAATCATGTATCTTACAATCTTCAAATGTTCAAATACCCTTGATTCTGGTGCATAGCAGTAGATTGACAGTAATACGGTGGTGCTGGTATTCAACTTGCTCACTAAGTAGTAGTTGTGAAGGACTTCAAGCAATTAATCCGGATCACTGGCACTGCATAAGCATCATGATTCTCATAATTAAAGAATTGTCCTCTTGTACTATTATTTTGCGTGAGATCGGGGGTGTGAATGCGTGTGCACGTCAAGGGCCAGGCAGAAGCCCTATAGTTCACACGCTTCTACTCTGCAAAGTTACGTTCACTTTATCCATGGATCCGGACTCGTCGGGAATCGTTAGCGTCCCCCAATCCCAATAGCGCCTAGTATACAATTGTAGTACAGCGACTGCAGCCTGCTAGTATTGTTGTTTTGAGATTGCGTACTAGTACAATTTCTGCATAAAACTGTGAAGTACTACGATCACTGTATGCATCTAGTAGCTCACAGCCAAGTCAATGGCCAAGGCTATGCCCATTCAAACAAGATTTCAACCGATACTACCGGCCCTAGCTACAATAAACGAGATGGAAAAAATCAACATCCTACATGTACAATAACTAATATTTGTCCAAAACTAGTAGGACGGCCTTGAGAAGAGCGTATCTTGGAAAATATTGCTTTTTTAAGACTCGTACTAGTAGTAGTAGAGGGAAAGCGTGGTTAGTGTCGCATATCAGTACTGCTTTCCCTATACCCTATTATTGTTTGACTTGGTTCCAAGGGATGAGTCTGTGTTAATTTACAGAATATGAAATTACCCTAGTAATAGAAGTGCTTGGAGGGTATTCATAGACAATTCTCATTCACTGAGAGACCCCCACACTGTGTGTTCTCAAGAGTACATTCAAGCGTCTGGTGTCGTGCTGGGGAGACCAGTCAGAAGGCTACTAGTATCTAGTACCTTTTCTTACTCTGAACCCTTTTATTTCTACCAGTTTGTTGTCTTGGAAGGCCCAATCACCTGTCTCTCGATCTTGGCACTGAATCCTACTACTAGTTTCAATAACTTCCTCACCATCCCTGGCCTCCACAACTTTTTTCAACTCTTTCTATCACAAACCAACAGATTCATATTCCTTTCTTTATTCTGCCAATCTTCATTTGAATCTGTGCTCATTCACAAATCTTCTCATCCAAGATCGATTTCCACAACGTAAGCACTTTGAGTTCCCGCCAGAGGGCACTTATGCTCGTCAAATGCTAATTTTTTCTCACTAAGTCGCAGATCCCACTGGCAGTAAAGAGTGAGCTCAAGAGAGAGGAACGCCTGATTCTACGGGTTGTTTCTATCTTCTCAATCCTCACGAACAGACCCTCCAGTGCAAGCATTCTCAAAGATCCTCCCAGACCATCAAGACCACTCCTCATGGACGATAACTCCAGGTGCGCCCAAGCCCCAAAGCACGATCAAGTAAACAAACTAACTCTTTCATTTAGTCTTGGCCTATCTGAGCATCCGACCACAGATGCTCGTGGATTCGAAATGCCTGCTCCCAAAAGACACAAAAGCAACTCGCACCTTGATACCCACCTGGGTTCCGTCAACACGAAGTTTGATTCTGCGCATCACGATGCTCCAGAAGCTAGTTGTGCGAACCTCTCTGGCCCAGAGCCAACTACCAGCGCAGGCGATGTTTCCCTTACACCAGCAAGTATCGCGCTAGAAAATTCGAATCTTTTCAAGAGCCAACTTCTACGCATGCTTCAAGGTGGCCCAGTCTCCACGCCACCTCGTGACTCAAACACGACTAATCCGAATTACTTCGATGCAAGGCTCCCCAACACGGAGTATGAAGTCTGCAAGGATCCTCGAGTCAGCATGGCGCATCTGGAGGCTTCACTGAAAGCAATTGCTTCTCAGACCGAAGGACACGAACTTGAACTTCTATCCTATCATATCAAACAGCAGTTGGCTGCAGGAGTCCCCCTCAAACAGTGCAAGGATATGCTAGAGAATGTGGGTGAAACTTGGCATAGCCAAATGCCAGTCCTCAAGACTGACCCTGATCACTATGTCATCGACCGTCCGAAGGTTCGGAAAGATCCAAAAAAGCTCATGTCTGAATCTGCTCGTCATGCAATCAAGGCTGAGATCCAAGGATCAGCGGTTGATCGGACTCAGAACGACAGTGGCCGTCATGAGTAAAGCTCGAGCCACAGACTCGCAATTACTGGGATACTACCCGCGGAACCTGGCAAATATGTTTCGACTTCTTGCGTGATGAGAATATCAAAAGAGGAAATGGCGATTGTTCTGATGGACCCGGTCTCTTTTCCGTCGATGATGAGCATGGTAATGTTTGTGCATCTGGTTTGGCTGGTCGGCCTATCGAGTGCGTGGAGTGTGGACTTTGATGAATCTAGGGTTTTCGAAGACCCCCAATGATCTAGTATGACATGGCAGTGGATGACTGGAACCGCTAGATAGTTATTAGCGTCATCGCATTATCAAACAGCAAGCATTCTGCAGTGATCAACAGCTGTCGATCCTTCACTAGCGACGATTATCTATGAAATTGTATGTTACCCTAATACTAGGACCCAACTCCAGGCCTGCCCACATTCGCCTCCTTTAACTACTATCAGTGCTAGGCCGGATTGAATCACATTATTTCTCTACACAGGGAATTTTCCAATGTGCCTCCCACGAGTGAATTCGAAATGAGAGTTGAGCTCTGATACAACATCCCCTGCAGATCGAACCGCTCGGACCTTAGAACAACTCGAGGTAGCGGGGACCACCAAGCTTTCTTGCCGAGCTCCCCATTCGGGATAAAGTGCTTAAATATGCCCGTTCCATTGTTGGCAGTACAGTGGTCGATCTTGCGCGTGATGCATTTCCTAAAGAGGAGAATCTGTCGATCAATAGCGACCCATCCAGCTTTCACCTACTGCTTGAGGCCTGAGCGAAACATCGGCGTCTGATGCAAGACCGGTTCAATAACCGTTCAATGTTGATACTGACCTTTATACTGGTATGAAAGATCTCTATCGGCAATTGCAAGTCATTCTCTGGCTACTTCTGGTATGTTTCTCTGAGCCGATGTAACGCAGCAAGCAAGAGCACAGACGCAGTGTTGTTGCTCTGAGGTGCTACCCCGGATCCCACGACCAAGGTGGCACATGGTGGGAAATTTCAAGCTGACATGTACTAGTATTTAGATCAACTATTACCTCGTTCTTGAATTTGAAACCTCCAGATACTACGAACCATTCTGTGTGACTTTGAATCATACCAATCCAGAATTCAACTGCTTCGCATGATGAAGTCCTGGCTCTTCCTTATTTGGGCCACAACTGTGGCCTCTTACGTGGTCAATAACAATACCACTTGCACTCTATATCCTGAATCCTTGACCCACAATGGAGAGTCCGTCGACGATGCACCTTCAATTCATCAAGCCTTTGATCTATGCGGCAATGGCGGAACAGTCATCTTCTCAAACCACACATTCAATATCAATTCCGTCCTGAACACGACAAATCTCATCAACTGTGACGTCTCGCTTCGCGGCGAACTTCGCTTCTCAGACGACATATCCTATTGGCGCTCACACTCATACTCAGTCATCTTACAAAACCAATCAACCGCCTGGCTCTTCGGAGGCACGAATGTCACTCTACGCGGCGAAGGAGGCTGGTACAATGGAAACGGACAGGCCTGGTATACAGAAAACCGCAATGGTGCCAATCAACCAGGTCGTCCAATTAGTATTACTTTCTTCAACTCGACGAATCTCTGGGCCGACCATCTTACTATCATCCAGCCGCAGTTCTGGGCGACGTTTGTTTGGCAGAGTAGGAATGTCTCGTTGACGAATCTATTCGTTAATGCCACCAGTAACAATCAGTGGGATACTACTAATACAGATGGATATGATTCTTGGAATAGTGATACGCTTCTTGTGGAGAATGCGTTTATCACAAATGGGGATGACTGTATTGCGGCTAAGGGGAATACTACTAATTTACTGGTTAGAAATGTTACCTGTCACGGCGGGAATGGTATAACTATCGGTTCTGTCGGTCAATATCCCGATATGCCTGACTATGATGTGAATATCACATTCGAGGATGTCAAGTGCATTAATTGCATGGATGGCGCATACATCAAAACCTGGCAAGGCGTCTCGGCCGATCAAAATTCCAACGGCGACGTCGGAGGCGGAGGCAGTGGCTTAATCAAGAACATCACATTCAGAAATTTCGAGATGGAGAACGTTGGTCTACCAATTCAGATTTCGCAGTGTATTTACACTGAGGCGAGCAACAAATACTGCAATACGTCCAAGATGCAGATCGAGGATGTAACTTGGGCTGATATTCGTGGCACCTCACGGTATAATATTGCTGCTTCGATCTACTGCTCTGAGCTTCATCCTTGTCCTGATATCTCGTTTGAGAATGTGTATCTTCGAAGTGTGAATCAGACGAAGGGATTACCGGCTTATGGAACAGATCTGCAGCATGAAGTTTTTCAATGTGCGAATATCATTGGGGAAGGTGGCTCGGGAATTCCATGCAATCATGTTGCGCCGAATAATTTCAGTCAGGGGGTTTATAGCAATGTCAAGAACTGATACTGCCAGTATGATACTGGTAGAGGATCGGACAGAGCTCTCCTCCAGGGCTGTCAGGAACTTACTATTGTGATGAGTATAAGCCTTTTGGCCGCCAGATCAAGAAACAAGAATGCAAAGGACGCTTTTCTGGTGTCCAATATCGATTTTGATAGCTTTTTGTCTCATTAAATCAATTTAACTGAGTCCATTCTTTATAACATTCATCACTAGAATTAAGCCAAATCCTCGAAATATGCACTTTCAAAGTATAGTCAAGTAAATTGGTGAGCTGTTGGTCGGTATTTAGTTCGGAATAACAAAGATCCGCACACCAGCTTCCATCACGTGTAGTCCCCCCCTTCCCACTCCGGGCTACTCAGCCTGACGTGACATCCAGCACCGTCACTCTGAGGCACCTTCAACCCATGGCCTGCATATCTGACTATATACTCCGTACTGCCTGAGCTGCTATGCAGATTCTTTGGCATAATAAAACCGCCCTCTTCTGCTATTCTATCCCCTGCTTGCCAAGGCCGCCTTGGGTATGTTGATGCCCAGTGGTGGGATCGTCGTGACTCTTTGTCGTCCTCGGTCGCAAGCTGCTACCAGTGTCTCCGTTTGAGTGTATGGCTACTACTCACACTACTCTGCTACTTTTGAACAGAAAACAGTGTTTCGATGTGATATTGCTCCGGTAGGCCGAAGCGTCTCGTTGGGGTGAGTCGCAGCTCGTTGTCATCAAATCACAACAACAAGAAGTGCAGTCTAGCTATTTCAAGAATCCCCCCGCCCCGGTTCTACCCTCACGAAGAATAGTGGTTGTGCCCATATGCCCACATGGATCTGACATCGCGAGCTACTCACTGCTTTGCTCCAGACATCCAGCACTAACGGACTGTCGCTACGGGCTGACAAGATATTGACTGAACCGGGATTTGAAGAAATTGGGATTTCAATCATTATCTGATCTCGAGAGATTGAGGTGAGATGTTTCTCGGCCATCTGGGTTCTGTCCCGCTTTATTTAGCCATGGTGCGTCATCTATCCTCTGGGTAAACTTGCCCGAGGCAATGTCTACCTGCTGTAAATTTCCGGCCAATTGGCAATGCACTGGCCCAGCCCTACTCCTGGAACGAGAACGCAACTATGAACTCGGGGCAATTCATCAGCCGAGAACCTCGAAGATCAGCCACAGAAACAGCAACAGCAAAACTGGACCCCTCGCACGGATCATGGGTTGAGGAACAACCTATGAAAAGGTGTGTGTGCCTTCATCGACCTCTGGACATGTTAAATCCCCTTCTGTGATCTCTTGCGCCGAAGAGGAATTTTCGTGATGGTGAAGAAGAAGAAGAAGAAGGCATTCTACTTGTTACCAGAGCACGGGACAGGATTGCCTGCAGTTCTTGAGACCCAGTCAAGGCGAACGGTTACTTGGGGCAAAAGCCAACGATCAAATCTTATTCAATACGTAGATAGATGATCCCACAGGTGATCGAGTGACACTGCCGAGTTTTTGAACCTGCCTCTCAAGCAAGGTTGCTGTTCAATGGACAGGGATCTGAGAAGATCAAGAACGCCTTGGCCCAACTAGGCCGCAGGAATGGGGCACTTCAACCTCGACGAAACTAATCGTGGCAATTGCCACGGTTGAGAATACCTTCTCGGAGGTTCAGTGACGGTCAAAGACTACACTCAACCAGAAGTGAAACCGAAGCAGGCCAACCTCAAGGCAGTGGTAGGGTTATCTGCCCACCGCTCCGAACTTCGTTGTAGAGCCGCATCCGTTTATCTTCCAGCCTTTGGACGATGCATCATCCCACCCCCAGCTTGTTGGTTGACACTCTTCGTCAAGGCAAACTGGCCCATAGTAGATATATTTATCGGACTTAAAACCTTTTTCTCCATGAATTGGTGCGTCCACTCCGACCCCGACCCCCTCCCCCTCCTCTCGCGGGTCCCTTGCTCACTATGAACCCTCGATAGATCCCGGAAAAACAGCTCCTCCGGCAATCCCCCCCAAACCATACGAAAGACTTCCCGCCTCAGAGCAACGCGGACACGAGAATCGGCTCCACTTACTACGCTCTTTGCCTGCCTACCTTTATCGACTTGCGCCTACAACTTCTCTCCTTTTTACGGGCATAAGCCAGATGCTGCTGGCGACGTTTCTATGGCTGGGTCCCGTAGGAGTCCGGTAATGAAAGATCAGTGGAACGCCAACTTAGAGCGCGATCCTCGTGATCGTGATAGGGACAGGCGCAGAGGTCGAGGGCCGAACCAAAATCGAGGTCGCACTCGATATCGAGACCGGGGTCGCCATTCGCGCGGCAGTGACCGTCGTTATGACTACCCTGGACGGTCACCTCCCCCACGCGCCTCCCGCTTTGGCCCTGATTCATCTCACGACTCGACCGGATTTGCCTCTCAACGCTCCCCACCGCGTGGCTCACCTGGAAATTCGCCTGGCATGCATGAATCTCGACGTCCAGATCACCAAAGGCCCCCATCGTCTGCCGACTGGAATGCTCGTCCATCTGGATCATTAGAACGAGATAGTCAGAGACCCCGACGAGCAGACTCGCCGTTCGCACCGCCGTCAAAACGCCAACGAACTCGCAGTCCATCGCCCCGTGGTCCTCGCTCATCCTTCCCCAACCGCCGGTCATCTTACAGTAAACATAGTGATAGACGCGACCGAAGCCCCTCCTTTCGAGGACGTGGTCGAGGTTTTTCAGGACGCGGCCCTCCCAGAGGACGCTCTCCACGCCGAGGTCGGGACCGCCGGGGAGCGGACCGTCGTCGTTCTGATATTCCAAGGAAAGGCCAATCAAGGTCCCCTGTCCGGGACAGAAGTTTCCATCCATCACCTCGCCGACATTCTCGATCAACTAGTGATGACTACAGCGACCACGGTTCTCGATATCGCACCCGATCTTTGTCAAGGCATTCCGCTCGTTCTTCTAGGTCACGGGGCTCTGCGTCTCCCTTTCCGCGCACGAACGAAGTAACGAAATCTGTTCATTCTGGCAAACCGGGCTGTGATGAAATGGACCGATCTCCTTCTCCCTCGCGCCCCATCCCAAGTCATGACTCTGGCAACCTCAGCGGCTCAGTAGACGGACGTGCCAGTATGCACGACGATCTTTCTCTTCACGGCATAAGTGGATCGAATTCGCAGAAGCAGCGCCCACGACCATCTCGACAACATCTCAGTACAGGGCAATACTCTAAATCACCACAATATACAACACCGACGAGCTCTCACCGAGGTTCGCCTCCACCAGGCTCCCCCTACCGCGGTGGACGAGGAGGTTGGGGTGAACAATCAGGGAATTCCGGTCCAAGGTAAGTTTATTACACTTCATTTATTACTCACTCGTCAAAGTAAATCAATCTGACCTTACATGCACCTCCAGTCATAAATTTCCTTACACTCAAAATAATAGCAATCATCCGCACAACGACACCCAAGGGGGTTCATATGATCACCGACACGATGCCTTCGATAACTCGCTGAATGCGCAGTCCCAGTACTCGCATGACGGACCGTCATATCGTGGTAATCGTTCAAATTCTCGCGGAAATGTTTTCAATCAAGAACAGGAGCGCAATTTCCCAACTGAGCCTTCTGCTCACAAAAATGGGACATCTGCGCATAGAGATGGCAAGAGCCACTTCAACAATTCACAGTGGACAGCATTTGGGTCTCGTGGTCGCAGTGGGCAAGAAAGTCCCGGAGCGGCACAAAGTCATGGGTCTCAGACACCTCTACCACATCCTTCATCTACTCAAGATCCACAGTCTCCAAGGGCAGCGGAAAGTGACGGACATCACCGACCTCTCCCAAGGGCATTCGCTCGAGAAGAAGACTATAACCAACCAACACCACAAGGCGAGGACACGCACAATATGCCTCCCCCTACCCGCGAAGTCCAACCTACTAGCCCGGCAGAGGGCCGTGGAAAGATTAGCTTCGCTTTCAAACCCAAAACAACCCCAGCACCTGCTCCTAAGCCCGTGCCTGACCTTGCCCAGCGCATGCAGGTCCGCGAGCCACCAGCTCGTGCTCCTCCGGTAGAAGCATCGTCTCCCCGAAATCGATTGACAGATGGGCCCTTGCCCAAGTTCAAGCCTGAGCCACGATTTGATCGAGATCGCGGGCGAGATCGAGGGCGAGGTGGCCGGGATCGTGGCCGGGACCGTGGACGAGAGAGGGAACGGGGTGGTGGCAGGCGGAATTCTCGGGATTTCCATGATTATTATGACCGAAGAGATGATCGTCGGTTTGATCAGCGTCGCGAGCGCGGCAGAGGTGACAGACGCCCTGACTTCCGCCACGATCGTCGCAGGGAGTTTTCTCCGGGGCCACCGAGGGAACTGCCCCCGAAACAAAAGAAGATCCTCACACGTCCCAAGCCGCGTCCACAACTGTCTGCAGAGTTTGCTAAGGCCGATTCTGTCTACTACCGTAAGCCAGGCAATGAGTCAGTCATTGGTGCGGGTACATATGGCAAAGTGTTCAAGGGCATACACGTCTACACTCAACGCAAAGTTGCTTTGAAAAAGATTCGAATGGAGGGCGAAAAGGATGGGTTCCCTGTTACGGCAGTGCGCGAAATCAAGCTTCTCCAGAATCTCCGCAACCACAATGTTGTGAGCCTCTTGGAGGTTATGGTTGAACGGAATGAGTGCTTCATGGTTTTCGAGTATCTCTCCCATGATCTTACTGGCCTGATAAACCATCCCACTTTCGCGCTCACTGTCGCCCATAAGAAGGATCTCGCGAAGCAAATGTTTGAGGGTCTGAACTATCTCCACCACCGCGGTGTTCTTCACCGTGACATCAAAGCCGCCAACATTCTCATCAGCAACCAAGGTCTGCTGAAATATGCGGACTTTGGCCTGGCTCGATTCTTTTCGAAGAGTCGTCCGCTGGATTATACTAACCGCGTAATCACTATCTGGTATCGACCGCCGGAGCTCCTCCTTGGCGAAACTCGATATGGTCCTGCTGTTGATGTATGGAGTGCGGCTTGTGTCTTCATTGAAATGTTCACAAAGAAAGCCGTGTTCCCTGGAGAAGGAGGCGAGCTCAGCCAGCTCGAGAAGCTCTACAATTGTCTGGGTACTCCTAACCGTGGCGATTGGCCAGATCTTGTCGAGATGCCTTGGTTCCAGTTGATGCGTCCCACCGAACGCAAAAAGCGAGTTTTCGAGGATGTGTACCGGGACATTTTATCCCCGGCTGCTTTGGATCTCATGTCTCAAGTTTTCCGCTATGATCCCGCAAAGCGACCGAGTGCGGAAGAAGTACTCAAACACCCGTACTTCATGTCCGAAGAGCCTGCTCCACGACAAGCACTTGAGTAAGTATTCTGTCCCGTTGTTCTCTTGTCTAATCTGTGTGATTCTATCATACTAACAATTCTCTCAGGTTGGAGCATATTGAAGGAGACTGGCACGAGTTCGAATCCAAGGCCCTCCGAAAAGAAGCTCGGCGTGCAGCCGAGCACCAAAACCAAAAGGACCGTGAAAAACGCAAGGCCGAAGCATCGGTACCATCGAGTGATCGGGACTCTAAGCGTGCGCGACAGGAGACTTAGCGCCAGTAACATTCTTCATATTCTTTTCTCTTTTTTTTCTTATCGCTTAAAGCATTTGGGTATTGGTTATGGGAATGGCTTGCATCTACGTTCATCGGGATTTTAGTACGGGAGATATCAGGGCTTATTTGTGACATATCGCCCACAGCTTATGAACGAAAATATTCTTTGTAATAATTCAATGGTTTCGAAATATTCTGCAGACTGCCTAGTAAGTATCCAAGATGATTGTATTATGCGTGGGATTGTCTTCAAAAATGGTTGCGCGTCGGAATAGGGTGTATGAAAAGGAGAGGGAACGAGGGTAAAGAAGGTTGTAGTGGCACTAAGAGTATTAGCAGTATGGATCTGGCAGCTGGACACGTGCACTCCCCAGATGACTGGCACCTGGGAACACCCGGGCACTTGGGCACAGCTCTCCTATTGACTACAAGCACTCGTTAGCAGGGGCCTCGAGTCTTGACGATATTTTGATTTGTCTCTTCAGAATAGCAAGGGGATAGATATTAAATGTGTTCATTATCAGACTTTGCCAATCGACCTCACGCCCAACCAGCCAGGGCCAGATGGCCCAGTAAAGGAGGCGGTTGGAACCTCGGATTACCAGAGAGCTCTTCGGATTATCATCATCTAGGGTATTGCAAAGGAGGCGAAGGAAGGGAGAATCATAGGGTGAAAGGGAGGAAGAACAGTGGATTGTAGTTGAAAAGAAGCAGGAGATCATATCCAGAAATAAATTGAAAAATCTATCACGACGTACCCTACAGCTAAAAGAAAATAATGAAAGAAAATTTGGGAGAATTGGGGAGTGTCTCGTCAATCAGGTCATCAACGTATCATGGGAAGCTTGGTAGAGCCCTCGTGATGATGGTTTTAGATGCGAAGGTTGATCTCGACACACTCATCGGAAACGCCGGGGCAGAAGAGAAGGCGAAACACCGGCGTTGATTTGAGTTGGTGGTCTTGCGTGAAGAAGAAAAAGAAAAAGAAAAAAAAGGCGTCGAGAAATCGGCTTTTCTGCGGTCTTCGGGAAAAAAGATGGTGCGGGCTTGCCAGGCGAGAGTCACTCTGATTGGCTGAAGGTTGAGCGGGAGCTGTTCGAGTCTGAAGTCTGAGGTCCTTCTCCATTTCCATTTCCATTTCCATTTCCATCTTTCCTTCCATCTTCACTTGCATCTTCCCCTCGATCCCCTCCACAACCCTCTCCTCCTCTTACTCTCACCCTCTTGTACTCCGTCATCACCCTGAACCTTTAACCTTTAACTTCCTCCTCTTCTACTTCTTACGCCTTACTCTTCTACTATTTCTTCGCCCTTCACCCAAAAAAGATACCCCTCCCGCCACCTCATTCCACCTACCTCCGCTCTCCCGTCCGATCCGCCTCTTTTTTCTGCGCCGACTTTCGCTTCGAATTCCCCTCATACGTCATTAAATCATCCTGGTCCGCGCATCTCAAGTGTATTCTAGCTTTTTTATCTCTCGTCCTCTTTGTCTTTCTACCTTTTTACTCACCCGGATGACCGCTCGTGTCTCGGGCCGTCGTCTAACCCGCCGCCATGGATAATGCCAACCTGTGGACTCGTCGAGCAAAGTGAGTCTACTGGAAATGATCGCCTGGTAATTCTACCCTTCAAACTAATATAATTTCTTTCTTTTTCTTCTTGCGCAGCTCTTCCAAATTGTCCCTTTCCATGACCGGGACGGACGGCAAGGACGGTGCTCGTGTCGACCTGCCCCGCTCATCCAAACGGTTCGGCCCTGACAGCTCCCACGGGCGTTCGAATCCCTTTAATGCCATGTCCCCAATGTCTGCTGGTGTTTCTTCCCCCTCAACAAACGCCTCCTCCGCATTCGGTCTCGGATCCGGCGCCTTCGCCTCATTTGGCGCCCCCAAGACACCTGGCGGTGCGTCAGATGTGAAGACTCCTGGAGAGAAACGAGATTTTTCGGGAGATCACGAAGAAGCTCTTCGTGCGAAGGAACTGGTTAGCACGCCGCTGCCAGGTCCCGGCGATCACCCGCTAAAGTCGACTTGGATTGTCTGGTACCGTCCTCCTACCCCCAAATACTCCGACTACGAGAAATCCACAGTACCACTGGCCTCGATATCCACAGTGGAGAGTTTCTGGGGAACTTATTCTCACCTAAAGCGCCCCTCTCTGCTTCCGACTGTGTCGGATTACCACATCTTCAAGAAGGGCATCCGTCCAGTGTGGGAGGACGAGGCCAATAAGCGCGGTGGCAAATGGATTGTCCGGTTGAAGAAAGGGGTGGCAGATCGTTACTGGGAGGATCTCCTGTGTGCGATGGTCGGCGACCAGTTCGCGGAAGCCGGAGACGAAGTCTGCGGTGCTGTGCTGAGTGTCCGCGGTGGCGAGGATGTTTTGAGTGTCTGGACGCGAATTGACGGTGGGCGGAACATCAAGATCAGGTACGTGTCTGGTTCAATATTCTTATTATTGTTTATTTCATTCTATTTTTTTCTACTTCGGACATGGCTAATCTATAACGTCCAACAGAGAAACCATCAAACGACTGCTTGCGTTCCCCTTGGACACCAACATTGTCTGGAAGAGCCACGACGATAGTATTGCCCAGCGCTCAGCCATTGACCAGGCTCGTCATGACAAGGCATCTGCTGGTAGCTCCAATCCCACCGGCCACCTAGGAACTGAAAGGCGACGCAACACCGGCCAGGATGATGCAGACAAGGCCAAGGGTGTCACTCTGTCATGAACTCACACATATCCTCGACCTTGGCCCTTGAGCCCTGTATAGTAAGCCATTCAAAGAAAAAAAGCAAAAAAAGAAAACAGCAAGAAATCATGCACGATTACTCATTGGGACGCGTTTGGGTCTGGGAGGTCGGTGGGCATCGAGGCGAACTCAGCGGTTTTGATTTGGGATTTTATGTCTTAAGTATTTTTTATGATTCAAATTCTTCAAAACATCCTCAGTATCCTTCACTTCTGTGTATTTGCTCTACTCTTATGGGATGTTCGCGAGCAATGGCTGTGTTTCTTTTTTCTTTTTTCTTTTTGAAGTTCTTTCAAGCTTTACTCTTTACCATGAACTTGAAGTCGACGAATCTATGCGAGAATGGCCCGGGGTTGTGCCTATGCAGCTACTATCCTGTACTATACTAGCACTCTAATACTAGTACTACACTGCAGTGTAGTGTAGCCTTGCTGCTGCATTTACTCTACTCGTGCACTATGTACTACCTTGCCTCGGACTGGAAGATGGCTCCTAATTAACCATTTCCAATCTTAGAATACCTCCAATTTACCTCAGTCAGCTCTGTATCTACGAGCTACGTATATCTATAATCTATTCGATTACTGTCCCCCTTCAATCTATTACTTGTATGATATTTGCATATATTTACCTATACACTATGTACATATATGTATAGCTATCAATGAAATGCGGCAAAAAGTGGCAGCTGGGCACTTCCACTCCGCTGACCGCCTCGCGATAGACGATAGCAGAGAACTTCATATCTAATTCGAAGAGAAACTCCCCGCAAACAAAGGATTACAAATTAATTCAGGATGGGACCGATGCTGCGCATGGTCCTGTCTTAGCCTGAGGTCTGATCTGAATGCCTCTTTTTGACAGTTTCTCCAAGATCCTCGCCACTCTGTCTCCGCATCGCCCGCGTCACCGTCAGCCCGACGATCGCCAACGACTCCAGCGCCGTTCTTCCTCGCAGCAAAATCACTTCCCCACCTATAGTCGAGAACTTTCGCCTTCGCCAGCCGAAAGAGGCCACCGAACACGAAATAATCAGACTCCTTTCTCTCTAGTACTCGACGACGACGAAGAGGAAGAAGAGGGCGACAGCCAACTTGACCAAACTTCCTTCTCCCCTCTGCGCGATACGACTGCGCTCCAGCAGGTGTGTTAGCTTATCAAGCTTCCCCTCCAGCACAACAATTCGCTCTTCTGTATGACTTTTGGACTTCCCTGGATTTTACGGCCATAAACTACCCTCCGTGCACGCCAAAATCTACCTGGAAAACAACGGACCCTCATACACACCTCTTTGTATCGATTGTGTTTTTACCATCGACAGTATTGCTTTTTCTGGTGTCCACGCTTCTCATCTGGATCTGGGCTGGTACTGATTCCGACCTCCCCTCAGAAAACCCAGAGTTATGCGCCTACTTTTGACTTCCCTTCTGGATCTATACTCGCCCGTGGACAAGTGCGATCGCCAACTTCGCAACTTGTCGATTCCGGGGACTGGTAATTATGCCCTCTTATCAAGGCGCTGCCGGCGAACATAAGCTGATTCCCCGTGGTATCAGCTCGGATGACAGCTCACAGATGATGAGAACAAGTCAAAATCGCAATGGAAGGCAATCTCGCCCGGAAGAATCTCGACAAGATGAGGTCCGGCTACTTGGAGGGAGATTCAAGTAAGCTGCGCAGTCTTCATTTATGCCGTGTTTGTCAAGTTTGACATTTTTATTAACGGGAAGTTTGCCTTTGTGTAGTGATAAGAATGCTGTACCAATTCGCCCGGGCGAATCAAGGAAAAAGAGGCCCCCTCCAGGAGTACGTTCTCGATTTTCTTGTTGTCATTTCTGTTCAGGTTCTAATGCGCATGACCTTCAGGACTCAGCCGCCTTCAAACCAAGCGACAGCCTTTCGCGAAATTCCCGAGAGAGTGGCCCAGTTCGGGCACAAAGGAAAAGCCAATCCAAAGCACTGTCCAGCAAAAATGGCTCTCGTCTAAGTGAAGCCCAAGATACCGAAAAGACCAGCCGCCCGTCTAAACGAATGCGCAACAATGAATACGCCGGATTGTATGATTTGACCGATGACAAGTCTATCCAAATACCTGTACAAAAGTCTGCCAGGAACCGACTTTCACCAGTATCAAGCTTGGGTTCATTCAAAGCCGAAAGAAACACCTTGCCTCGACAACATGAAGAATTCCGTGGAGTAGAGGAAACAACGAAAATCCGAAGACCTCATAATCAATCAAAAAGTCCTTCAAGGACTCGACGCCGACCCATTTCACCCGAGGATTCTCGAGACGAAAAATTCACCTCATTTGCTGCTAAACAAAGGCGTGCCGGAATTGAGCCTATTGCGACGTCATCCAATCGAGACGCGATAGAAAGTGCGAAATCAAAATCTTCTCGGGGCCCTCCAAGCTCTCGAGATAGCCCAGATGAGCTTCAGGGTGATGTTACTCCGAAGTTGATCCCGGGCAATGTGGTCCTCAAACCAAACAAACCTGCCCCAGACGCCATAAAGGAAGCATTGCTGTCGCCATCTCGAAAGCGTTCGCCAACTGATATACGACCAACGGATTTCACAAGCTCCGCCCTTCAAGGCTCCAAAAGGTCCAAGCGCAGCCATAAACCTACGAGCGAATCCTTTGCACTGACGAGCCTGAGATTTGGCGATACCAAGATTCCAGATCCTATCAAGGAGCCATTGATCTTCCATAATGAAGAGGGCAAGATTGAATTTACTAGATTCAACGATGCCTCCTCTGAGCAAATGGTTATCACGTTGGGTCAAATCAACAAGGCCGTCCAAGGAGATGGTTCTTGCCGCAAAGTCAGCTTGAGACTGACGAATAACTACAATTTACACAAATTACAGGGGCAAATGGTTAACATGGAATTCAAGCAAACTTCGGATAAGAATAAATTCGTCACTTTGATCAGGGAACGGAATACCAAGATCCAAGAAAAGAGCTCAGAGTTCATGGACAGTTCATTCGTTAAATATGAACGTGAGCTTGACGATTTCAATAGCATGGCCAAAAGTCCTGTGATCGAGTCCATCCCGGCCGAGCCAGCCCAGGAACCGTCTACTTCGTCTTCTTCGCTTACTCGGCGCAAAATAACCTCTGCGCTTCAGGGTGGTGATAAGAAACTCCCAGAGGACAAGTCTCTTTCCACAAAAAGGTATCGTTGATTGAAATTACACGCTTTCGGGATTTTGTTGACAAAAGGAAAAGGGATAAACCCGCTGCACCGCCCACGCAAAACGATATTGGTGACCGCGAAGAGAAATCCAAACGACCAGCTGAAAGCCGAAAAGAAAGTGAAGAAGGAATCTCAATTCCAGTCAAAAAATTCCAGCCAAAATCCGAGCCCGAGCGAGAGTCACGATCAGGAGGCCGACGTTCCACCCGCATATCCGATCTATTTGCAAGCCGTGATGACGACGGTCCCAAATCAACAAGCAAATATCCACTCAAGGATGATCCGTTCCGGAAAAAATGGAAGCAGCCGCTAGTCTATCCTCAGAACGGAAAGAAGAAGGCCGAGGTTACAGTCGAAGACCGCGATCGATTGCGCGATGACGAGTTTCTCAATGATAATCTCATCGCCTTTTACATGCGCTTTCTGCAAGATCATCTGGAACGGACGAACAGTGAAGCTGCGAAGCAAGTGTATTTTTTCAACTCCTATTTCTATGATACGCTCACAAAGACTGCCCGGGGTCAACGCGGAATCAACTATAGCGGTGTTGCGAAGTGGACACGAAATGTTGATTTGTTCAGCTACAATTATGTTGTTGTTCCTATCAATCAGAGTGCTCATTGGTATGTTGCTATTATCTGTAATCTACCCAGTCTTCTTGGGGAAGCAGAGGATGTTGAAGACAAACCTGTCAACGAGCCAGTCGCAAGCCCTTCAACCAAGAAGGATCTTTCAAACCAGTCAGAAAGTGAAGTTCATGAAATCTTTGAAACGCCAGAGCCCGAGGAAGACCCAGCAGCGACTCGGGTGGAGAGAAATTCAGAATCTCCAGCTTCAGAAGCTACGCGGAGTCACCTTGCTTCTATGTCACTGGAAACTGATGGCGAGGCCGAGACAAGCAAGACCCAATCAAAGAGACAACGGCAAGGAGAGCATCAGGAAGAGAAAGGCATCAGCCAGGCTTCTGCAGATCATCAACAGGAGGAGCCCACCTCTGCCGACGAATGGCCTGTCGAGGACCCTCGCCCTTCGCCTGCCAAATTATCATATGTTTCCGCCACCAATACGAAGACTGCCGAAGCCGCTCAGGAACCCGCAACTTCATCTCAACCCTCAGCTTCCAAGAAAAAAGGGAGACCCGGTCAAAAATTGGATCCCAGCCAACCTACAATCATCACATTTGACTCTCTCGACTTGGCGCGCTCGCCTACGATCCGGATGCTGCGCGAATACATTTGCGAGGAATCCGTCTCGAAGCGAGGCAAAGAGGTAGACCCAAAGGATATCAAGGGGATGCGTGCTCGTCAAATTCCCCTTCAGCCCAACTATTCAGACTGTGGTCTGTACCTCCTAGCATATTTGGAGAAGTTTGTACAAGATCCCGATCAGTTCATTACCAAGCTTCTTCAGCGTGAGATGGATGAAAAGGATGATTGGCCTCCGTTGGGCTCGGGTCTGCTCCGACAACGGCTCCGCGATGTTCTCGATCAGCTATACCAAGAACAGGAGCAAACCAAGGGGAACAAGGGCGATGAGAAGATCCTGGCAGATGAGCAACCAGTTTGTCATTTGCTGGGGCCTTCCTCCTCCTCAGAGGAGGATGCTTCTAAACCCAGCAAGGAGGAACCAGACAAACTCGACGATGCTTCCAGCAAACAAGAGAAGAACCAAAAGGGTCCCGTGGATTCTAGCTCTAGTAGTTCTGAAAGCGACTCAGATGACAACTCAGCGATGGATCAACTCGAGCTGGTTCCTACCAGCACGGCTGCCGCCGTCTCAAATCGCAAATCCTCTGCGCCACCTGCTAACGATTCTGCCCCCAAACCTCAACCCTCAAAAAAGAAAGTCGAGGACATTGTGGAAGTACCAGATAGCCAGGAGTCGAAACAAGAACCTCGGACTCGATCCGATCACAAGCCTCTACGGGACGGGAAGAAGAGCCACAACAACACAGAGGGCTCTTCAAAAGGGAAAAAGCCAGAACGGAAAATAGGGACCGATGATGAAGTCCTCCGTCTTGACGAATCCCACTCGAACAAGAAATCCGAAAAAGCATCACGGCCAAGACCTCAAGTTGAAATTCAAGTCCGAGCAACACCTCCATCCAGTCCCAGAAAGATACGAAAGATTAATCGAGAGGCCGGACAAAAGCCTTGAATTCGCCCGTTCGTTCTTCTCTTTTATCTTGGGATCACGATTCCTAACCCCCCTAGTGCTTGTGTCTCGTTCCGAGCAGCGTCGTCTTTGACAGTTCGGCGATACTCTGTGTTATTCTTCTTATTCATTATTTGCTTTTTCTTTTGGGTTGACCGAAATCGCATGCATCTTCGAACGCCGGGTTTGGATAGAGGCGTTGAAGAGCGAGGGTGGGGAGTCATTTGTTGTTTTCTTATTCCATTCAGCACAATACCATTTGTTTATTCCTATATGTTAGCTAGACTTACTACTTCTCTACATTATAAATCCGATATGCTATTTCGAAATGATGCCTGGGCAGGCATAGTAGTACCCATTAAGCAAAATACATCTGGAGTCCATGAATACCACCCCATCCCATCCCATGCCAGAATCCAGCCTCACATACTCTGCCACTGCCGCTCATCAGCCCCAACCCACCACGCCAACTTATCCCTCTGAAACGTCTCAAAATCCCACTCAGCCTCTTCCAAACGACCCTCACCAGCCGTCCACACATAAGTAACAGCATCAACCTCCTCCCCATCTTCAACACCAGCTCCAGTCCCAGCTTCATTCAAAGCCTGTTGCAGATCACCCCCCTCTTGACCCCGTAATACCTTCACTCTAACCTCACGCTTCTCATACTCGTCCCCCTCGAACAAATCAAGGCGGTAAACATCGCCGTCCGTAAGACCAGAGACAAGCGTACCGAGAACAGCCGTACTCGGCGTCGCTTTATCCTGCCCGGTCTCAGACTCGGGCTCCTTTGCCGGTGGCACTGCCACTGGCACTATACCAGGATAATCCGCATTCCGGACCCGATGACGCTTATAACCCTGTACAACAGCCGGTTTGAATTTAAGCAGGGCTTTTTGCCAGGGTTCTGGATCTGCGCGGCCATGAATGACGCGGTGGAGTATTTGCGGCGCCATCAGGGTTCCTGGGGTTGGTTAGTTTTGGGGGGGTGGTTGCCTTGGAGAATCTCGCACTCGGATTCGGAGTTGTCAGGTTATCATTTGGGACTTGGACTTGCCGTAGAAGAAGAGGACATGGTCGCCCATTTTATTGTGTTTCGACTTTCTAGGTGTCAAGCACTGTTTGAGACGTTGGAGGATGTGATATGCCAGTGGAAGGTTGTTTATCATTTGCTTTCTTTTCTGTGGATTCCGAGTCTAAGGTTAGTCTGCGGGGCTGCATGTGGTTGGATCCACCGCCTGGAGGGGTTGGAGATATTCGCAGAGTAGTATGGATTGTTAATATGAGCTGGTACATTGGAATGAATGGTTGAAATCGATGAGTTTTATAGTGTATCTTATTTTATTTGATTCTGTGTGGCTTGTCTTTTTAACTTGTAACATGAGAAAAGCTAGTAGTATGAAGATGTGCTGTTCTGCGATACTAGCACGCCCCAGATGGACCGCAATATATTGGAATGCTTCTAAACTTCAATGCAACTTGGGTACTGATTAAACAGACTGATAGGTTCATTCATCGTTATACATCAGACAAAATAGATCTAAATCTATCAACTTTTCAAGGAAAATTCGACATCCCCGTCGGCCCCAACCAAGCATTCAACATCTCCTCAATCGTAACATCCTGAAGATCAACCCAAGGAAACCCCGGATCACTACCATCTCCCGCATACAAACCATTATTATTTTCCGAGATCCCAGACGTAGCAGCAAACCCCGTCCCGGCATTATTCTCCCTAGCACTATCCGACTGCGCAAGTCGATGTTGCCCTTCAAACCATTCAGAAAGATGCTGCAGCCACTCCTGATAAAAGAAAATCTCATGCTGATCGTATTTCCCACCCTTGCATTCTTTATCAATTGTGTCCATTCTTCCAGCTAGACATTGTAGCTCGTACGGCATGTTCACGGCTTCTCGTAGTCCTTTCACTTGGTCGTGGTATCGGACGGATGGCTCCAATGATGCTAGAACGAGCTTGCATGATGCTGCGAGACAGAATCCCGTGCTGACCCATTGTAAGTAGCTGAAGTTCATTTCGATACCGAGCGGTAGACTGTTATAAAAATCTATAAATTGTTTCGCGGCCGCAAGGCCATGGCATAGGGCATCAATTCGCAAGAGTGCTGCGGGTTGTTCAATGGATGTGGCAGAGGACGGGAGCACGTCGAAGATAGTCGTTTGATAAAGATGGATTTCGAAAGCGTGTGACTGGATCCCCATGATGACTGCCATTTTGCAAGTTAGTATTTGATTTTGGCAGACACTAATATTGTACTATTGTACTAGTACTAATGGGGTATGTCTCGCGACTGTCAGCTTACCATCATTAGATACGGGAAGTTGAGATCTACACTGTTTCGCCTCTCTCTCAAGAGAACGGACCATCGCCTCTATTTCCATGGGTGCGGCTTCGCTTTCGCTGAAGCCGCGCCTTACTAGGGAGTCGACCCTTTCGAGCATTCTTTGCTGTCGAATATGGCCTAGTAAAAATTGATCTGGTGGAAACTCGCACTGTTGTGATAGATTTGCGGCGCATGATTCTAGGAAAGGTGACCAAGGCATTGTGCCTGTTCTCTGGGTTATCACGGATTGACTGGGAGTATGAATGTTAGCAAGAGATACATTGAACTTTTGGCCCTGTCAGAACCCATTAGTTAGGCAGCAAAGTGAACATACATTGAGTCCATGAGATGGTATCCAATCAAGGCTCTCATTTCTTCATTTTGGGTCGAAGCAGATTTCACTGGGGTTTCTTCGTTCACCATGACATCGAGTCTTTGTCTGACAACTCGTAGCTTAGTGGGGTAATCCATTCGATAGTCTCTGATGATACTGTTCGCAAGATGCAAGTATCCAGAAAAACGGCATAAGTGAAGCTTTTTCTTGGTTCTGTTCCCGTGTCAGTTTCTTTTTTTTTGATGATAACCTTTATAATGCACAAGCATTATGAGAATTAGTAGAACATACCCAGAGACTGTTACCAGTAAGCCTTGTATAGTGTCTAGAGGTTGTTGTGAACGATCCCCTTGTAGAATTTGACGTCCAAGGTAAGACGTGGAAACCTCCTCGAGAGCCAAATGCAGCGGAACATTTTGAAATGAAGAGACTAATAGAATAGAAAGTAGCAGGAAGGGCTTCTCTTTTCTAAGATCCTCAATAGTGACGTTTCTGGGGAGCTGCACATAAGGGAAATATGGGATAGTGTCGTGAAAGCTCTGCAGAAGATGACTTGCTTCCTCGTGGCTGATCAGTCCGTTGCCAATCACATCGCAGGGATGCCGGCTAGTACCGGTACTGGGTTCATGAGCTTCACTTTTCGGGGATAAAGGCGCGCTGGGTGGGGTTTCTAGAGATCTCTGACCCATTTGGCCCAGGATCTGGTCCACTTTGTCTTCGAGGGCTCCTATTCGTCTAGATTTATAGATGTTCGAGTTAGCGTGGCTGCACGGCCTAAGCTTGAAGGAGTAGTAAACGTACGTCGACCGCTTCTTGTGATTACGAGCCTTTGATGGGCGAAAATAACACTCCTTATGCAATCGTAAGCATCTTTGAATAATCATCAGCTTTTTTTTTCTTTGTTTTGTATCAAATGATAACTTCTACCACTATAGTGGTATAGTGTAGTAGTAGAAGTAGAAACCAAAGCAGAAATATTGCATACCGATCACAACTCTGGGCATTAGATACGCGCGAGCATCTAATTTTAGCTCGAACACAGTTCTCGCAGGTCCGGACCCGCCCTTGGCTATCTGATCCTGATTCCAGCATAGTGTATGAGTGTGTGTGGGTGTAGTGTATTAGGCCTGGGCCAACTGTCAAACAGGCGGATACGGCCTGACTTTAAGTGTCCGCGGACTCGGAGTTGGATTGTCATGGGGCCCGGTCCGCGGACACGGACTTGGGAACCGAGTCCGTGTCTTGGCAAGGCAGCCGCCAAGCCTAATTTAACGTTGCGAGATGCATCCTCGTTTAGGAAGTATACTCGCGCCAATCATGTTATCCGCTGACAACTTTAAGCCCCCAAACTCGTAGGCTCGGAGATAGCTCAGCCTGGCTTGCGAAATTCGACCCATCTTACTGTCAGATCGGTGATGGGGCATGGCGCATGGCGCATCCTTCAATCTGTATACCAACCTTGGAAGCTTGCTTTTAGGCACGACTTTTTCTTGGGAAATTATAAGAGTAGCCATTGCCATCGATTGTCAGCTTGAACTTGAAGAATAATAAACTCATATTCATACTCATAGTATAAACTTGCGTTTTTATTCGGCTTTCTTCCCTAAGTTTCTTCATACTTATTACATCTCTTAAGGGAGCAAACAGAGAAAAAAAACCTTATCGCCCAACATGTCACAAAACACTACTATGAGTGTCGACCCAGACAATTGCACTCTGAGCACTTGTCCCCTTGATATGGCATATATCAATTACCAGCCTAATGTTGCCGCAAATGTACTATTCATCGTCATATTTGGTCTCTTTCTCCTCGGACAGCTCGCCATCGGATCATGGTACCGAACATGGACTTATATGGCCACGATGTCTCTTGGAATGGTTGGTGAGGTAGCGGGATATGTCGGTCGAGTGATGATGCACGACAATCCATTCAATTTCAATTCCTTCTTAACGTATGTGTCAGACCCTTGAATGACAAAACCCAAAGCCTTCATCTGGGAGCGAGCTAATCAAACCCCTCATCTATCTTCAGATACCTTATTTGCCTCACGATTGCACCAGCATTTTTCACAGCTGCCATCTATATTTGCCTTGGGAAAATCGTCATTGTCTATGGGGAGGACATTTCCCGACTTCGTCCTCGCACATACACCATAATTTTCGTCACTTGCGATGTGATTGCTTTGATTCTTCAGGCAGCCGGTGGTGCTATCACATCGATGGCCGATTCCGATCAGCAAGACTTGAGAGATACCGGTGTCAATGTCATGATTGCAGGATTGAGTTTCCAAGTCGTCTCATTGACCCTGTTTATTGCGCTCGCTTCTGAATTTGCCTGGAGAGTACGAAAGGCTCCCGAGGAAAAGAAGAATGCCTTCACTGGATCTATTCGCAGTGGTTGGAAATGGAAGGCTTTCCTTATGGGTAAGTCAATGACATGAAAAAAACCATTCACCTTATTCATTATTGAGTATAAGCTAACTTAAAATGAAGGTCTTGCCATTGCCGTCCTCACCATCTTCATCCGATCTTGCTTCCGTGTTGCCGAGTTGAAAGGTGGATTTGACAGTGACCTGGCCAACAACGAGGTTGAATTGATGATCTTGGAAAGTGCCATGATCACCATCGCCTGTTTTTGCCTGACTGCTGCCCATCCAGCACTCGTTATGGGTCGCAAGTGGGGAGAACTCAAGGCACGATCACATCCACAGGAGGTTGTCGCATCAAAGATGTCGGTGGCTTCCTCTGGATATGAGATGAACAGTGTGCCCTATGGACAGGCTTGAAGGCAGAAATGCCCGGCCCGTGGGGGAGATTGCAAAGCTAAGCGATTGAGTTGGATAGATTATAAATGGGAATAAACGATAAATTTGGGGTTCATGGAGATTGCTTCATCCATGTTGAGCGAGAGATTTGACAGCGTTGCTTTTGAAATGTTATTGGCGATCAAAAGGCGTTACAAGTATACCAAAGCTACGAGATGATATTCAAGTTGAATTGATGTTATGTTCAATGAGTAATGCCTTACCTATGAAAGGAGAGCAGTAGTGGTGCCTGCCTAGTAAGGAAGGCACGTTAAGGTACCACCAAGTTCAGGGTCGCTCCTTCTATAGTTGACATCTTATTTTCTCGTGACCAAAAAAAGCAGAAAGCAAGAAATTCTGACTTCCAATATTCTTCATCCTACTGAATTCAAAAATTCAACGTTGACCCCTCAGGTTAAAGTATTTTCAACCATTGAGCCTATCCTCTCTGAAACATTGCGGCCCCCAGCGGCCCCGGACCCTCACCCTAGTATACCGCTTATCAGCCGATAAGCCAAACACGTCCAGCGGCCATGTTGGCTTCATCCGCTCCTCTAACTCCGACCATCTCCCCACGCGCAATGCATTCCTCTATCAATCGCGCGCAGGCCGTGTTCGGCTTCTTCACCACCGTCGCCCTGGTGGTGGCCGGACTAGCTGCTTTGTCAACACTCCTCTTCCCCACAGATGCCACGACAGCCTCCGTACAACTGAAGAACGCCCAAATGTAAGTGTGGCATCTTGCGCAGCACCAACCCTGGAAAAAGAAAACAGGGAGACACCTGTCCTATTCAGGATATACTGTGGTCCTCATATCCAGGCACTCTGCAATCATGACCAAAGGGCTAACAACACCTCTCCTCTGTCTCTCTAGTGTCAAGGGCCGACCTCACTACTACTCCACCAAGCGCGAAGAGTACGCCCAAATCCGCTTCGACCTTGACGCAGACCTCACCCCGCTCTTCAACTGGAACACAAAGCAGCTCTTCGTCTACGTTTACGCCAGCTACTCCTCCTCCGACAAGCCCAACACCCAACTCCGTGACTCCGAAGCCGTAATCTGGGACACCATTATCCCAGCCACCCCATCCCCGTACTCATGGGACGCGCTACAGGAGAAAATCCTCCCCCTCTTACCTGAATCCATCACCGGTGCCGCGGGTAAGAAGGCAAAGCGAAGCAGCAGCAAGAGCAAGGCTGCAGAGAAGAACAAGAAGAAGAATGCTAAGGCCGAGCCGGGCGTTCTGAGACTGCGTGGTCAAAGGGCCAAGTATCAGATTAGTGATATCACGGGTCGGTTGGCGGAGCGTCAGAATGTTACGCTTTCTGTTGGTTGGAATGTTCAGCCTTGGGTTGGGGCTTTGTGGTGGGCTCCTGCTACTGGTGCGGTGCCTCGGACTGAGGGTACTATTGTGAGGAGTGAGGCGTTTGATTTTCCGGCGTTGAAGCCGAGGGCGGCCGAGGCTGCTAAGGAGAGTTCGTGATGAGTTGGTTGTTGTATCGGCCATCTGCTTGAACTTTTTTTTTGTGGAAAGAAAAAGAAAAAGAAAATCATCTTGTTTGCTTGAAGAGGTGGGTCTCTGTCGAGTATCGCATTTACTTTACGTCACTTGTGTTGTTTATTTTAATATGAAAGGAGTTCATATACAAGAATATCAAACTCTACGACTGGGATCTTTTGAAGCACTTGCATGCAAATTAAGGATTCATTTAGGTTCGGTATTGATAATGCGATCTTTGCACCAAGTAAGTCATTGAGGCATCGTAGAGTACCACATGACCATGGGAATAACCAAAACTAACCAAAACAGGAGGACTTAGAAGCCAACTAAACTAAGGTCGCTTGAGGCACTCGTCACAAGGGGGTATTATATTCAAAAAAAAAATTCACAGACTGGGGACTTGGGGTAGCCTAAATGGTCCCGTAGTTCTGATTGTGCGAGTGGCCTCCATTTTGAATGCGTTCCGAGTAGACGCCCGGAGCCGGACGCTGCGATGCGCGGGTCAGGGGATCCCGGTCGCGACGCTGGTAATAGACATATTCAAGGTAGAATGCATGGATGTGACCCGGGAAGTACCTGTACATAGCGGTAGTTAGTCTCATGGTAAATGCTTATTAAAGGTCGAATAATGTTTAATTTGAAACTCACCCGAGAATCGTAAGCAGGATGTTGATCCAGAAGTCAACGCCACAGCCGGAAATGAGGAAAACGCCAAGAGGAGGGACTGCGCGTTGTGTTAGTACTGAACAATAGGTTTTCGTATGAGGCAATTGGTGGTTTGTCCCAGGGTGGTCCCCCTGGACGGCAAGAAGCAAGGAAGCTGCGAGAACGGGTCGCTCTTGTCCCACGCTGGGATCTCTCTGGGGCAAGTTGGGAACTGGGAATGGGAGATGGGAGATGGACGAGACAGCCCTGTGAGAAAGGTTGAACAAGTTGGGAACTGGGAATGGGAGATGGGAGATGGACGAGACAGCCCTGTGAGAAAGGTTGAACATACTGAAGATGGTGGCTATAATCAAGCACAGCATTGAACAGGCACCTGCCATGACGATAGAATTAAGGTTGGTGAAATGTGGAGTCGTTGGTTAATGCTGAGAGTGGTCGGGTTCGTCAGTGCGTTTGTTAGATGTATCGGAGACAAAGAAGTCGGTGGTCGCCAGAAAGCTGAGTAGGAGGATGGCGAAGAGAAGAAGGAAGATATAAATAGGGATATAATCGTCCTTGGCAGAATTAAGACGTTTCATGATCGGCATGCAAGACGTCAGCAAACGAGACAAAGCTGGGTTTTGGTTGATTGGCAAAAGGTCCAGCGGGGAGAGAACCCGCTGGTAGGGCTGGGAGTGACGTCATCCGATGGTACGATGGGCTTGGAGGCAGCAGTTTTGACCAGACATGGCCATACATAGCCATACATAGCACTTCTGAATGAATCACCGGGTATTTGGGGTTTCCTCGTGGTACCTTTTGGGGTACATAGAAGAGAAGATGCATAGTAATGCGGAGTACTGAGGATATCCTCACACAGCATCGATGGCCGCACGCGTGGTTACTTGCTCGTTCTTATTACCCAGCTTGGAGATCTGCAAGAACGCATCCACTCCATAGCCTTCTAGACTATGGAGCTCGAGACTACCAGCCCAATACTCGGCATAGACTCGACTCATAGGCAAGCCCATCCCCAGCCGTAGGTTAGGATGTCTCGAAGTCAATGTATCCAATGATCCCTCATGCCAAGTCTCACGGTCATGCTTGCGCTCTCGTTCCGAGACTTTGAGCTCTTGCATGGTGGCAGCCATAGCAGGTACCTTTCCTAGATTTTCGAGCCGTGTTTGTGTGCGCGGTCCCTTGCTGAAGGACCACAGATACGGGAGGATCTCCCGTGGGATACCGCCGCCCTGATCCGAGATGCGCAGGATCACGTGTTGTGGGGTTTCGCAGACAAGCACCTCGATGGGCGGCGGTGGTTGCGACGGGTCCTGATATTGCTCCATAACTGCCTGTACAGAGTTACGAAGCAGCTCACCAATGATGTACTCGAGGTGGCTGAGGATGTACGGGAAAGTGGCATCCACATGGCCCTGAACCTTGATGGCGGGGATCTGAGCCGACTGGGAAGTCTGTCGCATCAGCTCTTGCGCTACCTTCCCACATCGCTCTACTACCTCCTTAGCCTTGCATTTCAGGAATACCTCACCCACAAAGTCCGCATTCATGTCAGTCCGCTCGTGTGAGTCGGGGAAGTGCCATGGCGAATTGAAGGTCTCGGTGAGGGCAAGGTGTTGCTCCGCAATCACCCGACGGGAGATTCTCTATCATGAAGAAGGGTCCATTAGCTTGTGTTCTATGATATTTCATCATTATGCAGAGATTTTGATCGTGTTGAGAAGATGAGAGGCGTACCGCTCGTAATAGAGTGTTCATGAAACGATCCATCTCGTCCGGTGGCATGAGCTCCTGGCATTCCAACACGCCCATTGCAAGATTGGGGATGATCACGAGATGCTCCTGGAGTGTTTGGCGGAGAATATCACAGAAGTTGTCATTATCATCGAGACTGCAGATTTCCGGCACCACTCGAAACCGTTCGAAAGCTTTGTAGTATAGTTCATAGACTAGCGACAGGTGGGGGTTGGAGACGATCACGTAGGGTAACTGCTGAATATCACGGAGACGATGGGCAAGACTGTTCGTGTATTAGGTACTGGACTGCTGGACGAGGATTGTGCAGTATAGGATGCGGAGTGGAGTGGTGGAAAGCCTCTGGTTTCTGCTTTGGGCTCCGCTTCAGGACATACCGGGTGGGGAGCTCAGTCCGCACATAATTTGCGGAACTGATGAGACGTGGTTCAGTCAAGGTCCGGCCAAAGAATGTCAACTGGCGGAGACTGATAGGGCGAATCTGACGTTCCACCCATCTGTAAAGCGCGCAAGGTCAGCCTGGGCACACGATCAGACAAGAGCTCCGAGTCATACTCGTCCAAGGCGGAGACCGGACGCCAGGGCGGCGGTCCTCCGGAATAAAAGCGCAAGCGCGGCTTAGGAGCACATCGTGTCAGTCTTTGAGGGGAGCGACTCAACAGCATTGTGCTCCATATAGTATCTGAACTGGACAGAGACCATTAGGATGTTCAAGGTTGGGCTGCTGCGGCCGGTGACCGTTTAGAAGCATGTGCTGCCTCGGGCGGTGAGAAGGTGGAGAGCTGTACAGTCATGGTCATGCAGGAATAAGGTATTTATGTAAGGTTGTGAAGAAAATAATAATGAGTATCATGGGTTTGAGATAGGATTAACATGTACTTAGGTTTCTGTTACTATTACTAGTAGTTGTGCTGTTCAATATTCTAGAAAGAATCAAGTTGGAGCTTAGGGTAGCCTTAGGCTAGTATGCTGCACCCGGCCAGATATGGCACCCGTCAAGTATACAATAAGAGTCTGAAGAACTGGTCAAAAGGTGTTTGTTTAGTTTATTGGTTAAATTAGATTTAGTCATACAAGATATGTATTTTATGAACATTTCAATAAATAATAGCATAGATTAATTGCATAATTTATTTAAATATTACTATCATTCTCTCTATGCTACCATCACTGTAAGCAGTGCTTTGGAATACTTAGTGAGTGATGCTTGTATGGAGCTGCCTAAGCAGCCCTGGACCCTCAATGGAATTAGTGTGAAATGCCTAAACACAAATCAAACACTTTTAACCAAACCAACCTATTAAAAATAAAAATAAAAATAAAAATCGATTAAATAATAGAGAACAAAAACTAAAAACTAAAAACAAAAAGAGGGGAAATAAAAACAAGACTAGGGCCAAAGACCAACGTCAGCAATCCAATCCTGTTTACCTACCCTAAGGACCTTTCCTTCACAGTCTCTCTTTGTAGCTCTGCCGAGTCTCTCTCTCGGGCTCCGCCACCGCTCCTCGTGCGGGTTCAAGAGAATTCCCTCCGCAACGCCCGAACCTCACCTTTTGAGCCTCTTTCTCCCACCCCCCCACACCCACCCATTTCCACTCCCTCTTCTCCCTCCCTTTCTCATTCCGAACAGGTGCCTTCCGGCTGGACGGGAGGGCCCCTTTCGCCATGGAAAACGTGTGTTGCCGACCGTGCCCCTCCCTGTGTCGTCATTGCAGATCTAACCGTTGTCTAACAGCTCGCGGAGAACGAGATGCAAGTCGATGATTATGACCAGTACACCAATGAAAAGACTACCGATGTCGTCGTTTCCAGTCCCAGCTCCGATGAGCCCGCCCCTCCCTCGGCTGCCGACCGTATGTTTTTCTCAAAGTCCCCCTCCCCCTCCATGGGCTCCAGGCCCTCGGATGAGTGCGAGCAAGATCTCCAGTCCTGGGAAGTGATATCTTTCCAGGATTCGACCGCCGCTCTTTCCAGTGGTTCCTCCTCCCCAATTCAGGATCGACTTCCCTCGTGTGTTCGCGCCCTTGACCTGGAAAATGTGACTGACCCGTCTTCGCCCGGTCCATTAGATGAAGCAATGATGGCCCGAGTGCTCCCCAAAAACCCTGATCTCGAAGCCCAAGATGAGATTTACAACACATGGCATATCAAGGACTGGAGGAAGCAAGACCGCAAGATCCATGGCCCCGTTTTCGAATGTGGTGGCATCCCTTGGTGAGTTCCAAAAAAAGTTAGAAAAAAAATTTGATACAACTTGTGCAGTGCGGCCACCCGCTCGTGCAGTTCGCTAACTGAATGATAGGCGAATTCTCTTTTTTCCATACGGAAATGGCGCAGAGCACGCTTCGTTCTATCTGGAGCATGCGTGGGACGGTGACTCGCCCCCCGAAAATTGGTATGCCTGTGTGCAATTTGCTCTGGTCCTGTCGAATGTCAAAGATCCGTCAATCTACGTCTCTCATGGTAAATAAATCCCCCATAATGCCTGCATCAGTAGGTAAATGAATCGGTCTTAACCTTTCAACTTAGTCGCGACTCACCGATTCACCGCCGAGGAGGGAGATTGGGGTTTCACTCGGTTCTACGATCTTCGAAGCCTATTCAGCGAGCCGTGGGAAAATAAGGGCGTCCCGCTGGTCCAGGACGACGAAGCGAATGTCACTGCCTACGTCCGGGTTGTCAAGGATCCCACCGGTGTCCTCTGGCACAGCTTCCAGAAGTAAGGATTACCAAAAATTTCAGTCTTTCAAAGGCCAGATGCTAACTTCGCAACCAGCTACGACTCGAAGAAGGAAACTGGCATGGTTGGATTGAAGAATCAGGGTGCTACATGCTATCTCAATTCTCTGATCCAGTCGCTCTACTTCACCAATGCTTTCCGCAAAGCTGTGTATCAAATCCCCACTGACGAGGAGGCTTCGCGCGAAAACAGCGCCTGGACTCTCCAGAGGCTTTTCTATAACCTGCAGACCAGTGACTCCGCCGTCTCTACAACCGAATTGACTACATCATTCGGCTGGGACTCCCGTCAAGCCTTCGAGCAACAAGATGTCCAAGAGCTTTCGCGCAAGCTTATGGAACGCTTGGAGGAAAAGATGAAGGGCACAATTGCAGAGAAGGCTCTTCCCCAAATGTTTGTCGGGAAAACAAAGACCTACATCTCTTGCATCAATGTTGACTACGAGTCCTCTCGCGTGGAAGACTTTTGGGATATTCAACTGAATGTTCGGGGTAACAAGACCCTGGATGATAGTTTCCGTGATTACATCCAAGTGGAAACTCTTGAGGGTGAGAACAAGTACGATGCCGGCCCTCCGTATGGTTTACAAGATGCCAAGAAGGGTGTGATCTTCGAAAGTTTCCCCCCTGTCCTGCATCTTCACCTCAAACGTTTTGAATACGACCTCAACCTCTTGACTATGATGAAAGTCAACGACCGACATGTTTTCCCAATGGAATTCGATGCTGCTCCTTATCTGTCTGAAAATGCCGACAAGTCCGAGCCTTGGACTTATGAATTGCATGGTGTACTGGTTCACAGTGGTGGCTTGGATGCTGGTCACTACTATGCATTTTTGAAACCCACAAAGGACGGACACTGGTATCGATTTGACGATGATCGGGTGAACCGTGTGACGGAGAAGGAAGTGTTGGAGGAGAATTATGGTGGTGAATACGAAAACGCAAATGGAGGTGGTGTGCGCCAGCCCTACACTCGGACGTACTCAAACAAGCGCTCAATGAACGCTTATATGTTGGTTTACGTACGGAAGACAAGATCGGATGATGTGCTTCTTCCAATCGAGAAAGAAGATGTACCTTCTCACATCGGTATGATTCGGAATTGATATGATACTTTTTCTTTGGGCAGATTCACTAACTTTTCTTCAGCGTCGCGCATGGCAGAGGACAAAGCAGAGGCACTTCGGAAGAAGAAGGAGAGAGAGGAGGCCCATCTCTATATGAATGTCGGCGTCATCACAGAGCAGACTTTCCAGAAGCACCACGGATTTGATTTGTTTAATATAGAGTTGCCAGCAGACGACCCGGCCCTGCCTGCTCAGTATCGTCTCCTTCGAACAAAGAAGATCAGCGAATTCGCAAAGGAAATCGCAGAGGAACGTGGTCTTAACGAAGAAGCAATTCGATTCTGGGTCATGGTCAATCGCCAAAACAAGACGACTCGCCCTGACCAAGTCATTGGAGATTCGGACCTGACCGTTGAGGCGGCCTACAACAAATTCGGCACGAAGGGAGGTTTCTTCAGACTCTGGATGGAGGTTGCACCGCCTGGTCCCGATGGGCAGCTGACTCCCTGGACTGAAGATACGATTCTAGTTTTCTTGAAGAACTTTGATGTCGCAACTCAGACCTTGTCGGGTGTCGGTCCTGTTTATGTCCGCAAGAGCCAAAAGGTCGCAGAGCTTGCATCCACCATTCTAGCCAAAATGAATTGGCCGGCTGGTACCGAGTTCACTCTATATGAGGAGATCAAGCATAACATGATCGAGCTCATGAAACCTAAGCAGACCTTCCTTCAATCCGAGATCCAAGACGGAGACATCATCACCTTCCAGCGCTCATTGAAGGAATCGGAGATTCCCTCAACGGCACTTTATACTGATGCCCGGCAATATTACGACCACCTCCTCAACCGCATGCAAGTTTCATTTGCCCCCATCCAAAACAGCGAGGGTGGTGAGTTCACCCTCGCGCTGAGCCGCAAGATGAACTACGATCAGATTTCAAAGAAGGTTGGGGAATACTTGCAGGTTGATCCGACTCATCTGCGATTTGCGCCGGTGGTGTCTTCTACTGGCAAGCCCAAACCATTCTTGAAACGATCGAACACCTCGAATCTCAATCAAATTCTCAGCGGTCAATACTCAACCTATGGCTACTCCATGCATAGGCCGGATGCTCTCTACTACGAAATTTTGGACATGAGTCTTAGCGACTATGAGAGCAAGAAGAGCTTCAAGGTGACCTTACTTCCTGAGGGTATTACCAAGGAAGACACGGTTGAGGTTTTGGTGGCACGCAATGGAACTGCCGCCGAGCTCCTAGAAGCACTGCAGAAGAAGGCCAATCTCGACGACGAAACTACTCGCAATCTAAGGATCTTCGAGGCGAGTAGCGGAAAGATCTCTCAAGAGCTACGAGAAGATGCCAATGTTGCAGCCATCAGTGAATATTCCACACTTTATGCAGAGAAGATTCCAGCTGAGGAACTCAACCTGGAGAGTGAAGATCGGGTTATTGGAGCATTCAACTTCGACCGTGAGCTGACTCGTACTCACGGTGTCCCGTTCAAGTTTGTTGTCAAACAGGTTCGCATTTACATCCTCACCTTGCAGCGGACTATTCCTTTTTACTAACATCAAATAGGGTGAGATCTTTAAGGAGACCAAGGAGCGTCTGTCTAAGCGAACTGGGATCAAGGGCAAACCTTTTGAGAAGATCAAATTTGCCGTTGTTCCACGCGCTTCCTTCTCGAGCCCCAAATACCTCGAGGATGGTAAGAATCGATCCATCGTCCCCAACCTATTATTCCAAAGAATGAATACTAACAGTTATCGCCAGACGATATCCTCTCCGACATAGCAGGTCCCGATGACTATCTCGGACTCGACCATGCTAGCAAATCTCGAGGATTCTGGGGTAAGAGCGAAAGTTTCTCGATTCGATAAAGTGAGTAGCGGCGCCGCGGGGTTTCTGTGGGAGGGCAAGATACTGCAAATTCGGTACAATAGCAGTGACAGCCCGATGCAATGTTTATGTTCCTCTCTTTTTTTCCTCCGTTTTTTTTTTCAATTCTTCAATCATCCCTTTTCTTTGTATCTTCTCCCTATTTTATTGCCCACATCCCCAAAGATCTATCGATATTATTTTCCATAGTCGGAGTAGAGGAATACAAATGCAAGCGTTGAGTTTGTTTTGGGTGCAAACAGTGCAAACAGGCCGACCTCCAAGTGGCCCGAACTCCTGACACGCGGTTGTCTCCTTGTAGAACTGTCAATCGTCAACATCAACACACAAGTCAAAATGCGGTTCGCACTCCTCGCCGGTTTGGCCTCTCTGGCATCCTCTGTCTCTGCAACTGCCCTGACTTACCGGCTTGAGGCCAACGAGAAGGCCTGCTTCTATACCAATGTCGAGCAAGCCAACGCCAAGGTGGCCTTCTACTTTGCGGTTCGTCTCCGGTCTGCTATGCTTTTGATCTTCAATTTGCTTCGCCATTGAGGATTGTAATTTGAAATCCAGCTCTAATTTGATTTGCGTTGTCAATAGGTCCAATCCGGTGGCTCCTTCGATGTCGATTACTCCGTAACTGCGCCGGGAGGCAAGATTGTGTTGGACGGAACAAAAGAGCGACAAGGCGACCATGTCTTCACTGCCCAGAGCAACGGTGAATACTCTTTCTGCTTCAACAATGAGATGTCTACTTTCGCCGAAAAGATGGTCGACTTTGAGATTGCTGTATGTTGTCCCGCGGAAGTCATGACCTTGACAGCCAAACAAACACCGCACACCCCAGGAGTCTCCACCCTCGATACCCTTCAGCTACTTCAGTCAGCTTACACATTCATCCAATCTAGGTCGAGAACGAGTCCCGTACTCAGATTCCTTCCCGCCAGGGTGCCAGCCCCGAGCAAACCACCAACCTCGAAGAATCGATCTACAAGCTCTCCGCACAGGTGTCAACCATCTCCCGAAACCAGAAGTACTTCCGCACCCGTGAGAACCGCAACTTCAGCACTGTCCGCAGTACCGAACGCCGAATCTTCAACTTCAGCGTTATCGAGGGTCTGATGATGGTGTCGATGGCCGCGTTGCAGGTCTTCGTGGTGCGCTTCTTTTTCCAAGGCGCTCGGAAGGGTACGTATTTACCAAGCAAAAAAGGAGCTTCAAATCTTGCACGATGCACTCGAGGGTTGCATTGGAATTGGCTTGGCAGCCCTTTTCTTTTCTTATTCTTTTCCCCTTATCCACCCTCTCGACATGGTCAATATATTAACATATCGCTTGTACAGGCTACGTGTGATGAGCATGAATTCTATAATACGATGCATATTGTTTCTCCTTATCTGTTTCACTTTTAACCTCCCAAAACTTTGGCGTGTTGTTCCGATGTAACAGGGTATCAGCGTTTTTGCCATAGGCTCGAAATCTTATCTCATTGGAGCGAAAAACAAGTTTCGTATCCATAATATCATCCTCGCCTTCATCTATTTCCCTGCGGGGGATTACCGTATCTTCAAGCCATGCGTACTACATTGCCACCAAGCCATTCAAGTCTTCATTGGACCTTCTCGTGACGCAGTGGGTGAACAAAGGTGCGTATTGTAGCAGGTTTTGCAACTTCCAAGGGATGTGGGATCGGAATAGATTATGGTGGCACTAATATCCTCGTAGAAATGGAGAATTGCACATCCTTCGATGGGCCTGGACCGGACTTGATGCGAGATGCCAGATGGGAGACACAAAGCTGACTCGTCTGGGTTTTCGATCAAGTGTCGCAATCAAGAGGATCTTCATCGACTAGCAGTTCTGGTGAGCGACTTACAGACCGGTCTTGCGGTTACTTCATCCTGGATCTCGAGCAGGTTTATCCTCCAATGGTTCGCGAGGCCATCCTGTCATCCTACCTTCTGCGCATCGTCATTGCGATTTCGGAGCGGAGCACAGATGTATCGGTTGCCACGAGGTAGATGTTCTGAGCCCTGCTTGACGATGGAACGGCGGTGCTTTGACGAAGCAGAAGGCCGAGACAACAATATCGAAAGCCTCGGATCGATATGATGAGTATGTAGCAATGGAACTCAGCGCCTTGGTTTGATATGATTCGATTTGAATGGAACAAAAACAGGTTTGCTGTGGCCTCTTTTGTTCTGGAACATCTAGACGCCCTCAAAGTTAATCAACTAGCGTTTGACAGACATCAACTTGAAATCCCCAAAATTCAGGATATCCTTGGGGTATTGAATCATACCACCAGATTCCCATAGCAACACTTGCAAAGCCCTGCAAAGTGCATTTTGGACAGGTAGCTGGGTTCATGAGTTACTAGAACCTATGATGCAACAGGGGGACTTGGAACGGGCAGTCCAGCCCAGCCCATCGCATGACGTTGGACGATGACGGCAATAGTCATCCTCAGTGCAAGGTATGTGTTCATGTGTTCCAGATTGACAAGCCATTACTCCGTATATGATCGATTAATGATTTCAGTAGCTTCATCTACTAGTCGGCTAGTCGGTTGCCTAGGGGTAGACGTACTTCGTGTGAACCCAGTCGGAATGTCGCCGTTGAGGCTGGGAAAGGGAAAAGTGATATCATCGGCGTCAGGTAGGGACGGTCTGCGGTGGTCTACCATGGGGACTTCTGACACGATCGCCAGTGTTGCCGCTGGATTCACTGTGCTACTTTTCATGGCTCGTATCGAATTTTGGCCACAATGAGGGAATACGATATCTTGGACCGTGAACATTTGAAGTGTGGCATAGTAATCCACGGATGTTGTCATGGTCGTAATGGCTGGATGCTATTCTATGTGAAAATTTCCCCCAGATATCATATTATCTGCTGTGGATCATGGCGGTCGCATCTTTGAAAGGGATTTTTCTAGACTGCTCGAGTTTCTCCCTGCATGACGCAGTTTGGCTGAAGAGTGTTCGAGGCATGATGCGCCGTGGCAGCGATCAGACCCTCTACGTGAAGATGTACATTCTGCTAAGTTCCCCGATAGGCTGAGCTCTATTGAAGAGAACTCGCGGTATGGATCTCCTTCGATTCACAAAATCTCACCGAACATCTGTATGTCAGGGCTGATATCATAGTCATCATCGGGTAGAGGCCAGATGGCCGACCCTCTTTTTCCTTTCCTGCATTCTCCGAACTCAACAATCATTGCTTCTTTTCGATCCATATTTTGCGATCTAATGCAGCCAATGTGTATAGGTCGCTATCACTAGTGTGACCAACGGAAATTGCTAAGCTCTAGCTTCATTCTCAATTCATCTGGGATCTATTCTATAGGTCCACATCAGAGTTGCTGCAATCACTCATAACTGATCTATTGTAACATCTGACGTCGGTACCTACGTGGGTAGATACGGAGTCCTCAGTTTATGCCATACTAATGCAAGTATCTGTCTGGTTGATGCTGGATGGTAATTGACTCCGGTCTTTTTTGCACACTTTTTTTTTCTGGCCCACTTGGAGATAATCTCCAGTGTGTCTACATCGAACCATTTGCGGTGGAGAATTGGTCAACCTTTAGAGATATCCTCCACAGGATTGCCCTACACTAGTACATTAAGTACGGACCATGTACATATCCGAGGGAGCATGCACGAGACAGATTTTGCCTCCCCCGCTATGATGGCGAATGAAAGATCTTCCGAGCTTTTGAGGATTTACTCCGCTAGGCCCGTCAATGCACCTTGTCACTGGCTCCAATTTCTTTCATCTCCACCCTGTACATGTCGAAGGAGTTCTTGAGCGAAGCTTGGGACCCATTATTTTTGCGCCCCCATTTCCCAGGGACGTGGTCGTTAATTTGCCACACATTTTACCCTCCTTTATATCATCCCGAGGTCTGCATGTACATGTTGTAGTCTTTCGGTGCCTAGATTTCACCTTCTTATTCAGTTTTAGGATAAAGCACGACGCCATGTTATCTCCTGCCAATTAAATTATATTAAATTTGGCTAATTTAAAGTAATATGTGCGATGGTGGTAGTTGTTAGTTATATTTATGCGTTCAGATCAATAGATACTACATGTAGTATGGACTAAAGTACTGTATTTTTATGGCGGCGATTGTTTGACCAACCAGGGCTCCCTGACGTCAGGTGCTGTTGATGCCTCAGGCATCAAAAGGCAACCCTAGTCGGAAGAGGAAATCCATCTTTTGGGTCTTCTCCTTTTTGCACAACGGTGGCTGGCTGTCATTCCTCAAACATATCCACCGTGGCCATTGGGTCTGTTTCCATGGCGTCGGGACGATCGAGCTTTGTAAGAGGGGGTCAGGCCTAAAACGTGCTGAGTGAGTCCGAGTCTATTCCAGAAGATCTGGGGACGTTATTCAATAGACGCTGATGTTTAGACGTGGAGCCACCATCTGCAATAAGAAATCATGTACTCCATACTTCGTACGGGGTGGTTCTGCATACATGAAGCACCATTTTTCGACTCTAATTAGGCAAATCAAAAAGAGGACACTTAAAAATTGAGTGGAGAAACACAAGCGATGTCCAAATCGATGCTCGGATCGCCCCGACTCCAGGCCCATGACGACATGGCTGACTCCACTCCTGAGCCTCAGTGTAGACTGTCTCCTTCTCTCGTGCTCCCCATCTTCACCTCGCCTATGCCGTACTTCACTTTTACTGGCACGTCTCATATCCAATATTTAGGAGAGGGTTGGGATGGGGAACAATACGATCGTCACAAACGAGGATCGTCCTCAAGCTAGTTCAGCCATGTTGGACTGGTCTACTCCGTACCCCAAGCTCTGTACAGTTCAAAAAGGATCCACTGCAAACTGCAAAAAAAAATAATCTCCACCAGGTGTCTCCACTTTGCGTTCCGCTGCCTTCATGGACAACCTATCCCGGCACGGTGCAGAGGACGAAACGGGCCTCGACGTTCGCAGGCCTCCCTTCACCAATGCAGTGATTCGTTCGCCAGACGTCAGAGGAAGATCTGCAGGGGACCGGTCTGGTGCACTGCCGATCTCACAGCGCTGGCGACTGTTGTCCATTCACGCATTCTCCAGTGACCTCATAGAGATATCCTAGCCCATTCACCAGTGGACCGACTGGTGCTACCGACTGCCGTAGTGCACCAGTCTCGTCGAAGATGTGGAGATGGGTTATTTCATGATGATTGAACCTACCCACCACTACAGAGAGCGACAGCGACAACGGCCTTCACCACCCCCGAGCAGCCTGTGAAGGCCCCTCCTTTTATGATGTCGCCCAGCTGCGCGACCCCCCCAGCCTCTGTCTCAGCCAATGATGTCACCGTACTGTAGAGCTCCGTCCTCAATGGATTCCATCAATCATCCATTAGCCCCTCCCAGGACACTGTATCCTCTGTGCATGAGCCTATCAGTCGTGACCCGTGCCCCAGAGTGCTTTTGCCATCCTCGAACGACCACGGTGATTTCATACGGTGAGAAGTGGAGAACCGCCTATCTCCCATGTTGTATATATAAGTCGAATCGGGAACTCGATCGCTCCTTTGATCCTATTTAGTCCCGTAATTGCCCTAACCCTGTCTCCCCACTCCATAGCCAGTCCTCATTTCAGCCCAGACGCCCCATCCCGTTCTAAACTGTTACGGGTCTCCCACAAGCAAGAATCAAGAATTCAACCGCCCTGAAAAGATCGCTTGACCATAGTCCTTCCTTGGTTCTGTCCTTCCCCAGACTATTTTCTTGATATACTAGTATCTAGTTTATTATATCAAAGGTACGCGCGCTTCCCGTCCCCACCACATGTGCAGTTGGTTATCGTGAAGTTTCACTTGCGCCTTAACCCTACCTACTATCCTACCCTAAACCTTGCGTGTCCCTGTGCTTAATCTACTTGAACATATCCAAGTTAATGCGACACATGTACTACACACATGAGATCTTATGCCCCATCTGTATCGAAATGCGTCGATGCATTCAGTCCAGCTAACCTTCACCCCAACCTTGACAGACACTGCCTGCCACCATGACTGCAAGCTCGCACATGCAGCAGCCCACATCAGAAATCCAGGGCATGTTCACTGCTGACCATGGCTCTGGTCCTCCTGTCGAAAGCCACGTTCATTCTCAACGGGCCGTCGATCCTCATACTTCTCTCGAGGATTATAACCGCACCATGCTTGAGTATACACAAAAGCAAATGTCATCCTTTGTTGACCTCGATGAGGGCCAAAAAAGTGGCAGCGGTGCGAGCAGCCGAAGTAGCCAAAGTAGTGGCAATAGCGGTAGCAGCGGAACCTCCAGCAATGGTACACTTGCGCGTCAGGCCAACGGCCCTCCTCCCACCTCTGCTAGCGCGCAGCATCAGGCCCTGCACCGAACTGGCCAACTGTCTGACAACGAGGCCAAACCTTCGCGCTACTAGAATCTAGTAGCATATACTAGGTATGTATGCTATTGTCTTCCCAACATGCTCAGTCTTTTCAGTCTAACAGTCCTTGTTATAGCGGCCATTTCTTCCTCTTTACCGCGTCTGGCCTCAGTTCGATTCTCTTTTACCGGAGTTCGATGGCGCTCCATATGATTGTCGAATGCAATCTCAATGGTGTCGCCCGGAGGCGGAGTTTTTACGGAGTTCAACGAGTTAGTGCGAGTGCTTGCTCATTTTTGCCTTACCAGCGTGTGCAGCATTTTCAAGCCATGAGATTTCCTGTGTTTCCGACGCGAGTCGAGTCACTGTGAAAACTGGTCGCTCCCTTTTTTACACACTAACTCCACAATATCCACGTCCCCTTTCCCTGCCCATTGTTTGTGAACATCTTATACTTGACCCTCCTTTGCAGAAAGTCGATAGGCACTTCCCCACCCTTCGTCGTCCAAGCCATCCTACAGCCGTGTCAAGTCAGCTAGCATGATTTATTGCGAAAGTATCAAGCTAAACGGTATCTGGACGCGCAAGATGGGAGCCATCGTTTCAACGCATTCTCCCAATCATCACAATCGAAAAACAAGAAAAAGAAAATCCCTCAAAAAAAGAACTCGCATCGCAAAGGTGACATCCAATTTGGATTTTGAGTCCTGCCCCCAATTTCTACACGTCCCCCTTCACTTCTCACAGTCGCTGTCGTCTCCTGGCATTTCATTCGCCTTCTGCTATTATGGCTGGTCCGGCGTTGTTCGTCTCGAGACATATACAGTCTACAAACGATGTTCCATTCACACCATCCATGCCTTTTTTCCGGGGTCTAACCAACCCCATGTATCAACATCAACTCAAACGTCTTTTGTCATGCACCTCTGTGAGGTATGGCAATTTGTATAACACTTTGTGTCTTTTGTTCTTGGACATTTTGTTTTTGATTCAGCGAAGCGAGCGTGTTGGATTTTTGATTTTCCCTGTTTGCTCCTTGTGACACTATGAGCTCTGCCAATGTGGGCGTCCACATCCACTTCCAAGACCATTCAAGCCAACCCTTTTATGATGCCCAGGTGTGATGTCAACCACCTCGAACCCTACGACCCGCACCCTGGTTGGTGCGAACGACCTGTACAAAAACGAATTTGAAAAGATGGTCAGGAGCCTACATTGTTTTTCCTTTAGTTTGATTCCAGTTTAGGTGTAAGACCAGTAGTATTAGAGTTCGCAGGAAAGTTGCTGTAGACTTAGTAGCTTGATAGCATTTTGTTTAAGACACTAGTTCACCCCCTAGGTAGTTAAGTATTTGTTATATCTTCAAGTTCTCTTTTCACTTTTGTATTGTAAGGTCCCAGTAGTCGCTGTGGATACTAGGGTTATACCCAACGTTCAGCAACTTTGAAGAATTGGTTTTAAGGTGAGCTTATGTATGATTATTGTCCTAGTCGAAGACTAATTCACTTTAATTAATTGGTCAACTCATGGGAGCCTGCGCGCCTCTATCATAATTAAAATAGTTGAATATCGAGGCATGTATCAGGCACGGCGCAAGTGTTGAATAGGGCTTGGGAATCTTCTTGTAGTAGGAAAAAATCCTATCAGAACGCAGCAGACTCGGCTATAGCTACTAAGGCTTGTCGATAATGTAGCTTCATAAAATTCCTCCAGATGTCCAAATGTCAACTAATTTATTGACTTAGCTATCGTGTGCAAGATTTGACGCGGCGTGGAATCCATTCATTTCGGGCACGGAAGGGTTTTGGTAAACAGTGCTACCCCTAGTGATTCTGATTCTACCTAGCGACTCGATTTGAACTTGAAGTCGATTAGAAAGCTCGAAATATAACAGATAGGGGCTTGGAAAGAGATATTGAATTCAATTAAACTCAAAATCGATTCATATAAAGTCATGAGTGTTATCTTGGTGCCTCAAGGACTTGGGGTAAGTATGTAGCCGTTAGCGCCAGATAGCATTTCATATCCAACCGTAACTAGGATCAAGCCACGGTATAGTATTTGAAGACTCAAGGGGCGCGTGCTAGTCTTTCAACAAAAAGAGCCGAATATTTCAAATCCTACGATGAATACCCAATCTGAAAGCCATGGCCTAAGATGATACTTCACCAATGAAGTAACTACTCGGGATCGAGTAGCAACGTCGTGTCTGTAAAATCACGATGGCTAAAGGAATAAAAGGTTCTCGCGTAATAATGCACTGTACATTATACTCCGTCTGGTAGATGTCGATGTTCATCCCTTCATTTCGTAAGCCAATTGAACTGGAAGGTTGAACATTCCTTGACGCACCCCTTGCATGGTATCTGCTGGGGAAGCCCTGAACATCGTGGGCTACCTCGTCGTGCGCGTTTGCAATAAGTCAGCACAGCTGAATGACGAAGAACAATATGATCAAAGACACACACGAGATAATCGACGTACAATTCATGACTAGGGGGAAGTTACAAGATCTCAAGTTCTATACTCACCTGCCTGTGTTGTTCTCAGTGAATGTTTGTAGAGAAGAACTTCAACCTTGGAATATCCAAGTGCCCGACGGCTTGCCGAACAAAAAACTGAACGAACACCAATAAAATCCAATTCACTAATTTATCACATTCCAAATGAATCAAAAAGCGTCATGAGTGGACAATTCCTCCATCGTTGCCCCTCTCGACTGGGGATGAAACCCCTGGAATCCTAGATGAACCAAACGCCGTAAACAAGGGCCAATAGCAAGACAAGGGACGCCCTGGGGGAAAAGAACACAGTAACGCGAGGCCCGCAAATCTGAATCGAGGACTCCAGTTCCAGGTTTGCTAAGACGCAAATCTCTCAAGCCCACAACATCGTGTCAACACAGCGCAGGAGGTCTCTTTTCCTTTCTCTCATCGACACCACGCCCTCAAGTCGTCGACAATCAGCAACAACACTATCGATACCGATGACGGCCTAATCTCGCCCAGCTCCTGTCGTTCCTTTCTTTTTCTCCAGATCCTACTGTTTACACTCTTTTTTTTTTCAATCACGATACGAAGCGCCAAACGGTCTTTCTCAATAGAACCATATACACGCCCACGCCTAGTATAATCTACTACCACAACACTTTTTTTCGTCTCAGATACACACTGGAAGTCACGCATACTACGAGAAAATATCAGAAAACACGAAAGATCGAAATATCAGAATGCGTCTCGAAGTTCTCTTCTCTACCCTCACAGCCCTGGTAGCTGTCGCTACCGCTGTCCCCGTTCAACAGGAATATCCCGACGTCCCAATGCCCACGCCCTCCAAGCCCGTCATCCCATCTCCTGCTGCATCTGCTCACGCTTCAACCTCCGCCTCACCCTCGGCATCATTGGTTCCTGTCGGCCCTTACTCCTGCCCGCAGAATCAGTTCAAGCAGTGCTGTCAGTCACTTGAGCAGGCTTCAAGGGATATCATCAAGCCATTGGGAGATCTCGTACCTATCGTTGGAGGAATTCAGATTAGTTCCAAGGTGTCATTTGAATGTTTGTTTCGATTTCCCCCGGTTCAAATTCTCGAGGCTTTGAAATTGAAGAGGAATGAAAACTAATTGTGATTCTAGGTCGGGCTATGCGACCAAATGAGGCACCGGATGAGTGCAATGAACCTGAATACAGACCCATGTGCTGCTCTGCCGTAAACACGGTATGTCAAAGAATCCAATACAATACAATAATCAAATAACCGGAGTCTAACTCAGTTTTTCATTCAACAGGGAATGGTCAGTTCGTGCAAGCCATTCGAGGAAGCAAAGGAAGAGTACTATCGCACTTTCGGATATGGCCAGGAGAGTCAGGTTGACATGATCAATGATGTTGTTCCATGAATGAACTTGAAAGGATACTGGCACTGGCGGCCATGGATTTGCTGGGAATTTGGGGGTAGAATACAAAGTTCGTTTGGGTTGCATGGATCTTGGGTTTCATTTCTTCACTTGTCATAACATTGGTATATTGCCTTTCGATATCATTCAAGTTGTATTTTTTCTGTCTAATACTAGTATTCTTGACGGTACTAATAGTAGCATCAATAGTATCTCTTTCAGGCTTCGACTAGTAGTCGGATGTAGCTCTCTTAGTAGCAGTATTCTACCTACTACGAGCCCTGTCGTAGTAATAATCTTACCTAGTAAGAGTAGGCAATGGCCGATATGTATAGAGGATATCACCGGCGCCCCGCACTCATACCAGTACTGCCAGTATAGTCCTAGTACGTTCATATCCACTTCGATATCCTTCAAGTTCTAGTCAATAAATGTGACAAGAGTGGCATAAATATCTTCTTGTATTCTGAATAACTGAAACGTGCACATGTGGACACTAAACTTAAGGTATCACAGTTGTATCAAAACATGGATGTTGAGATGACATGGAACGCTGTGACCATCAACCCAGTAAATGGCAGAAGAAAAAAACCAGTAACTCAACAAGATCTTGACTTGTGCTTTTCGAATGGTTTGGTGCTGATAGTGCTGCAAAGTCGAAAGAGTTAAACACTGTGATCAACGGATCAGAAACGAACTTCATAAGAGCAACAGAAAAACAATAAAACATACCAATAATCTCGAATGAAATCACTTGTAGCTCGATTCTAGCGAAGGAGAAGTGAGATTGAATCGAAGGCTAACGCCATAGATTGTACCATCCGTCCAGTTCCTCCATAAAACTCGCGACAGTAGTTTCCTGGTTTGGCTCGCTAACATTTCCTCGAATGGGAATCTCGATCTGATCCCAAACAGCGTGCAATGCCTGCCATGTTTCCGGGTATTCATTCGATGCCTGAGCAAGGCGAAGCATGTTGTGAGCCCATATGACAAGAGAGTGCTGAGAACGAACATCTGACCAGTTGTACTTGGACTTTTTAAGGAGCTTCAAGGCAGTCGATGGGCGGGTCTTGAATCGATCTTTGAGGCTCGCAATCCAGCCTTCCTCCAGAGACGAGCTTCGGAGCTTCTCTCTTTCAGATTGCGAAAGCTCCGACATGAACCATTCAAGGGCCTCGCCTCTCAGGCAAGACCAGAGGTTCAGGCGAATGATGTTCTCGTTCATGAACGCACTCAAGGCCTTGATGTGAATGATAAATGCGAGTACATTTCCGAAATAGAGTGAATTCTGCACCGTTCGGACCTGATCCTCGCGAGTTGGGTCGGGGTGGAAGTATCCAACTTCGCACACCTGCCAATTTTTGGCCTTAGCGAGATCGGCGGCTGGGGTAGCCACAGCCACGAAAGGAGGGGCAATGGGAGACAGATTCGAGAGTGAGGTCTGTGGTTTATGGGTGTTGTTCTTCTGGGGGTTCTTTGGTGGGAGTATATCCCCTCGCAGCTCCTCAACTGCCGTATGGATGCACGCCATCATCTCGGCACGCTGTACTGGAGTCAAGCTACTACTGCTCGGGGGCTGCTCCATTTTGGACATGGCATGAGCCATGGTCGAGAGAACTGTGAATCCTGTATTAGCATTTATTCAACGCCTGGGTCTTGGTGGTATTCTGTACATACACAGGTGCCGCCGACCAAGAGTAATCCTCCACGGGACCAGCTATGGGCTGCGACAAGATGACAAACAAAGAGTGTCAGATATTCAATAAAGTCAGAGATATTGAGATGGCACTGGCAGATCTTTGGAATTGAAAGACAGCAGGTCCAGAGAAAAGGGAGGGAGGGTTGAAATCAAAAGCATGAAGTGAAAGTGGAATTCACAATATCCCCAGCTCTCTTTCCTCATTTGGTTGCTTACGAGATTGAATTTTGGGTGAGAGTCACTAAAAGGATTAAAAGGCAAGTACGACTGTGGTATAGACAGGCACGGGGTTCATTCACTTCAAGTTGTACTTGTATTACCAAATGTTACCAGATATTACCATATATTATAAAGCCAAGATACCTTAATGCACCAAAGTAGTACTTAGTACTATATACCGGTAAGTCTACGCAATACTCTTCTCGGCCTCAAAGTTGTTATCATTCATAAAACGTAGTGAATGGTATGTTAACCAAGGCCGATTCACTATTATGTAAGGCATTTCAGGAATCATGGCTGATCTAAGTCTGAAGATCAACTAAGGCCAAAAATTGACGACACGACTCCTGGAAACAATTTATTCAAATTGGATTATCTGTACGAGGTTTGCGGTTGAAGAAAGCTCTAGCCAAGCTTCGAGGGAAAGATCAATTTTGATGTAGGGAAACCAGGGTTCTATGTAGATCTTGAAGGTGTCTCTACTAGTACCGCAGCACGGATTACAATATACTACTACTAGACTTAGACATGCCTAGGGAGAGCTTGAGAGAGATTACAAACAGATATTTCAAGAAAACCACAATTCGTTACTTTGGATATCATATGTCAAGATTTATTCATACATGGTAATTTTACCGCCAATTTTGTCCTCCTGGAGGACCCCAGGGCCCTCCGTGCTGCCCACCAGAATGTGGAGGAGGGAAATGATACTGTCCAGGAGGAAGAGGTTGTTCAGGGGGAACAGGCATTGGGGGAGGATACCCAGCAAAGGAAGGAGGGAATGCTGGAGGATTGATATTCGGTCCAGGTGGGGGGAAGGCCATGCCAGGCATATGTGGGGGTGGGGCGGG
>KB644819.1:363830-399301 GCA_000347475.1 Penicillium paxilli ATCC 26601
CCAGGCACCGGGGTAGGGAGGTGGAGGTGGGGGAGGAAAGTTGGCACCGTGAGGCCCATATTGTGCATTGTAAGGGGAAGGGTAGGGAGGCTCATTATTGTGCGGTGGATAAGGAGGATGAGATGATTGATGAGGAGGCGGAAACCGGGGCGGGGATGGACCTCTTGGTGAGTAGGAGTTTTCACGGCTTCGGGATCGACGTCGTGAATCATCTGGAGACCTCGAGCGAGATCCATAGCGATTGCTCTCACGCTGACCAGCACGAGACCGAGATCGACTCCGAGATCGTCGGCTGTCATCGCTCATTGAACTTTCACTGTAGCGGCGTCGCTTGGAGTCATGTCGTGTTCCACTTCGACTTCGGCTTCGGCTTCGACTGCGACTCCGGGAGTCATCTGGTCGTTTCTTCATCTGTTGGCAGAATGCACGGGACCAGCCGTAATATGTTTCACCGTCGAGTATGTCACCCGTTATCTCGTCGCGGACAACTCTTTGACCAAGCTCATCTATATCCACGTTACCGTCATCCTTAACCAGCTCCTCCGTGCCATATATCTGGTCGACGTCTTTCAAAAAATCTTTGAGAGCCAGCACAAGTGATTCATCAGCAGGGCCAGCCATGAACTGCAGAGGCTTGATGCTGTCGGCCCGCAAAGGGATGGTCGAATTCGGAATGATATGAGGGATCATGTTGCCTGCGGGGAGGTCATAATACGGTGTCGAGGGGTCGCCATGTGCTGATGGCATGACAAAAGGAGCATCCTTCCCGGGTTGCTTCTTCGTGCCGTCTCCCTCAACAGCCAAGACATCAGTCGATGAGGGTGGGGCGGCCCCGGTTGAAGCCGAGTTCTTCACCACCTCTCGCAGCTTGTGGATCAGGTCGGGACTCAAGTATCTGTGCTCGGACCAGATGTCTAGTAGATCATCTAGCCGCCGATGGTGCCGGGGAAATTTTTGTCGATCATAGGCTGCAGCATGCCCAAGCAGGTCCACCACATATGGTTGCAGGGACCCGCTTACCGTGGAGAAGGTCGCTGTAGTATCCAGGTGGTACTTGCTGTGGTGGAACAGGTCGTTGAGGAGGTATAGGATGTGAAGTTTCCGGCGCTTCGGTGAAGGGTTTGGCCGTCCGCCTGCCGGGTCTTCACTGAAGGATCCGGCCAGCGTCACCAGGTATTTGGCTAGACCTGTAACCCGGTTGGAAGATGAGGCCACATATTGAAGAAGCCATTCTTTGCAGGTCTGAGTTTGTCGCAGGGGTTTAGTAACGGAGGGACAACAAGAAGTTGTAATGTAACGGGTCAGACCTGGATGTTTGCCGAAGAACAACGCGATAGAGCGCGATCAAGCGCAGTGTGAAAGGCAGTGATGTCGTCGCGTGGCACGCTCGTAGGGTCGGGACGCAAAAGGCCCGCAGAAAACGATGCCTTAGCAATGGCGATCTGGTGGGATGCCATTGCGGGGGGACACAACAACAAGTAGTCAAATGAGCTCCGAGTGGAGAGAGAGCTGGGGGAGCTTGAATTGCCTTTGCCTTAACGCGGCCATCATTTGTGTCACGTGACTAGCGGAGCTCCTCCCACGTCATGTGACCAAGACATCCCCGGGGCATACAATTACAGTTACAGCATATTAAATAGATGAAGAAAGCAGATAAAATTGATTATATATTGAATAAATCACTGTAATCTCCATTTGGACCGGAAGGTTCTCTTTGTAAATCCAAGACTCAATCGGCCAAGTTTGTTGTAAACAGTAGAGTTATACATGAGCTCATAGTTACTATACTATAGTAGTCTCTCTATGTAGTACCGTCTCGGGATTCATTTCATACCCGCCGGATATAAGATTCCATGTTACATTCAAGTCCAACTTGGTACCTTGATCCATCACGGCCCGGCTCCCTGGACAAGTGTAGAACAGTTGTCAGTACCAATCTTCATTACTATGTCCCCTCTCTACCCGGTAAATCCGTCTGGCGTCTATCCGACGACCCTGATGGTTCAACTAAGCCCACCTTAGGGCTCATACTGTGGCAGGGTATAGGGTAATCCCATGCGATATCGATGGACCCAAATGATAAGATTTTACCCACTCATCAAAGCAAATCATTTCCGGCATTTCGTGCTCCGCTCTCAGTCTATTCTAGTAGGCTGCTTAGGGGAGAGCTCCTTTCTGCCTTGACAATCGTCCAAGTCTACGCGGTGACGCCTGACGCCCCTCTTTGTGTTCTGCCTTTCGAGCCCTTGAGAGGGGCAAATTCCGGCCCCACTGTCACTGCCACTGCTTTACGATTCGATATCCATATCCTTTTGAGACCCCGCGATGGCGTGAGGTCGCCGCGATTTGCGCGCACTTCGTGCCGACCGCCCGATGCAGTGTCGCAGATCTGTCTGATCACCCCGGGTAAAGGCTTCCAGCTGGACTTTGGTCTTTGGATACTCCGTACGGATCACAGTGAGAATCAGCCCATTTACAAGGCCCCGCAGCTCCCCCACACGGGTCACTTGCGCACTCGCATGGCCTGACTCCCTCTCTCTTGTGTGAGGTGCTAGACAGAATATGGCGCAATCTATAAAAAGCCCTTGTCTTGCCCCTGTCGTTCCTCCCTTTCCCTCTGAAGCCCTAATTATATTACATATAACTTGAAGCTGCTCGATCTGCCTGAGATTTCCGTCCGTGTTTACTATTCCTATTCTTGGGACCCAGCAACGACCTACATACAATAACTGCTGCACATCACGCCACTGCCCACCCACACAATATAAAACTACCTTGGAATCGCTCCATATTGCTTTTACTCTTCCTTTCACCTTCACAATCATCCCTCCTAAAATCACACAATGGCCACTGTTCTCGCCGCACAAATCGCCCGCCCAACCATCCGGCACTTCTCTGCCCACCGTCCGCGTCCTGATAGCCGCGCAGCTCGCGCAGTGACTACATCCTGTCTTGCCGCCGCCGTGGCCCTCCCATTTGTCCCACCAGCCTTAGAAAGCTCGCGTCAGAAGAGCTCCGGATTCCCAGATGGCAATAAGTGAGCAGATATCCCCCAGCGGAGTCGGAGTCATGCATACCACGATGCATATGTGACACGCGTGGAGTGGCCCTACTGACGCTCTGCGCAGGCCCCACCCCCCGCTCTGCTTCCATGCACGCTAGACCCGATCGTCGAGCGAATGCCGTCACACTCTCTTGATATTCTCTTTTCCGTCTTGGATTTTTGCTTTTGTTTACACAATGGATGGTTTTCTTTTGCTAGGTGCTGGCACTGGCATTAGAACCTGATACGATGCATGAGGTTAGGGGCGTTTTCACTATGTTCTTGTTTGTTCTCTTTTTGGGGTCTTACCCTTTGGAGCGATCGATGCGTCGCATATCTTTAATTTGTGAAAGAGACGAGTCATGGCATCGCTGCAAGTTGATGACTGGTTCGGAAGAAGTTCATTTGGAGAACTACTGCGTCTAGCTAGACAAGCCCTCAATTCACATAAATACCCTCTAAAGATGTCCAAACTATACCGTCTATGTACTTGTAACTTGTAACCTGGGGCAGCGGCGTAATGTCAGCCCTGATCTAATCATCATAAACCAAGATTGATCGACGCCTTGGTCTCTTAGATCCCAGCACAAAGCTTACCATGTCAGTAGGTAAACACGGACCATCTGGAGTCAACGCGGGGCATCCAATGAGATAGAGATTGTATCTAATGTGCGAAAATAACAGATAATCTACCCAGACAAGAAATATACAGGAAGGAATCAAAGGAAGAGTCATCCTTAGCTAAACCTATTTCCCCGAGGCGGACGGAACGGTTCAGCCGCCTCATATTTCCCTTTCTCTAGTACTCGGTCGTTGTCTGTCATAGGTTCATGCCGGGTCGGAGCCGGATCGTGCGAGGCTTCGGCACTGGGCGAGGCAACGTCGTCGGCCGCGTTCTGGAATCGGGTCATGTTCGCCCGTTTCAAGCTAGCTTCATCGCTCGGGTTTGGTGCGGGTGCTGTCATGGCGGCCTGCCGCTTGTGATCGTTTTCCATAGCCTTCAACTGCGCCTTGCGCTTCATGTCGGCTTCAAATCGGGCTTGTCGGTCGGCATTGATGGATTGTTTGGCGAAGTAGTAGGCTCCGCCGCCGGCTGGAGGAATTGAAGGTCAGACTTGTAGCTTATATTGGTGTCTGGGCAGCTTCTTCAAGTAGTACTTACCAAGACACAGGGTGCCCCAGCCGACCCTGTTACCAGAAACATCCTCTATCAGTATGCTAATGTCCGACCGGGATTGGAATAGTTTTCAATTCCCAGCTGAGTGGTTGGATTCTCACCAAGTAGATCGAATCTAGAATAGGCATTGCTATTAGAAAATGGTATTTTCAATTTCCAAAGGGGCAAACTTACAGTATTCATGGCTGCAAAATGGTCGAGTTGGACGGGGAGAAGGGAGAAAGTGCTTCCTTTCTTCTACGTCAATAGCTGCTACACGGCCGAAACTCGGTTGCGAAAGCGGTGTGGGAATAGTATGTACACTAAGTTAGGGTATTGGGAATACAATTATCCATTCATTTAGATCTGTTCAGATATAACATGAGGTAAATCAAAGGCTGAGATTAATATGCAGAGTCCTGCTATAAACTATATGGACATCAAGATGTACATGAACATGAAATGACGACAGGCGTGGTTCCCTTACTAATCCCAGCTGGATTCTGGATTCTGCCTCCCTATCAGCTGCTGCTGCCTGAGGCTGCTTATCAACCCGTCGAGATCAAAGACCGTCATCTTCACTTCTAAACCTTCACTTCCGTCACAACCCAGTTTGAACGACCAGTCTTTCTCTACCACCTCTTCTCTCATAACATCTGACCCTGAGGAAGCCATCACCACCAACCTCGCATTTGGATACACATTGTCCTTTCTTTGGTCGCATCTCCAGTCGGCGGGCGCCGCCTGTCTTCTGCGACTCCGTACACTTGTGGCATGCGGGCTTGAACTTCTTGCTAAGAGGCAGCTCTCGCCTCATCCCATCGTATTCATTATCGACCTCTCTATCCACAAGCCCATATTTGGCCCTTTGGTTCCCTGAACCCATCCAACACGATGCCTCCCAAACGCAAGGCAACTGACAGTAGGCATTTCCAGCGCCTGGCCAAAATAATCAATGACTGACTCATTTTGACTAGGCGGCCGATCCAGCAGTGCTTCGAAACGACCCACCCCAGTTCCAGACGTAACGGAAATCTCCAGCAGCGATGAATACTCGGATCCAGAAGACGTACCGGAAGGGAAGGACAACTTGAAAGGTATAGTTTAGCAGTCTGCTCACGTCGAGTGAACCCAGAATGCTAAAACAGGTGATAAAGAGGTCGTCAACAAATTCTCTTTGGAGGCATTTAGCAAGCGCGCACAAGTCGACAAAACCGACCCTAGATTTGGCTACAAGGATCTCTCGGCCCTCCCTCTCAAACGCGATCACTACAACCGCCCGTTATGGATCGAGCCGGTAAAAGGCACGATTACACTCGAAAGTTTCTCCCCGTTGGCACCTCAGGCCCAGGATTTCCTCACAACTATCGCCGAACCTTTATCCCGTCCGACACATCTTCACGAGTACCGCTTGACTGGTCACAGTTTGTATGCAGCAGTGTCTGTTGGATTGAAACCGCAGGATATTGTGGCATTTTTGGACCGTCTATCAAAAACACCGCTGCCAGAAAGTATCCGAGCTTTCATTATTGAGTTCACCAAATCATACGGCAAAATCAAGATGGTTCTTCGCCACAATCATTACTACGTGGAAACAACAGACCCTGAAATGCTGCAGCGACTACTGAAGGATGAAGTGATCGGACCACAGAGAATCGAAAGTACGGAAGGAATTATCGAACGAGCAGCCCCGAAAATGGGCGGGCTTGTCATTCCCGGAACGAAGGACGCTGCTGGCGTGAGAGAAACTGGCACCCAACAGGAAGCCCCCGCCGCGCCTAGGGAAGAGAACCCAGACGCCACGATGGACTATGGGATCGACGATGTTGGCGAAGACGAGAACGATGAAGCCACTACCTACAGTTTCGAGATTCCCGCGACTGGCGTTGAAGTGGTAAAGGCACGCTGCCAAGCTATCGGTTGTCCAGCTCTGGAAGAATATGATTTCCAGGGAGATACAGTCAACCCAAATCTTGACATGGACTTGAAGCCCGCCGCACGTATTCGTTCATACCAGGAGAAGAGTCTGAGTAAGATGTTTGGTAACGGACGAGCAAAGAGTGGTATTATCGTTCTTCCATGTGGCGCAGGAAAGACCCTGGTCGGAATTACAGCTGCAGCCACAATCAAGAAAGGCACAATTGTACTCTGCACTAGTTCCATGTCTGTCGTTCAGTGGAGAAACGAATTCTTGCGCTGGACAACGATCGATCCCAGTGACATTGCCATTTTCACTTCAGACCACAAGGAAAAATTCAAACGGTCAACGGGTATTATCGTTTCTACATACTCCATGGTCTCGCAAACACGGGCTCGCTCATACGATGCTCAAAAGATGATGGATTGGCTTCAGTCTCGGGAATGGGGTATGATGATTCTGGACGAGGTGCACGTCGTGCCAGCTTCAATGTTCCGAAAGGTCACATCGGCGATTGCTGCGCAAAGTAAGCTCGGTCTTACTGCCACACTTCTGCGTGAGGATGACAAGATCAAGGATCTTAACTTCCTTATCGGACCCAAGCTTTACGAAGCAAATTGGATGGAACTTGCTGCGCAGGGTCACATTGCAAAGGTTCAGTGTGCCGAGGTGTGGTGCCCAATGACAACAGAGTTTTACTCCGAGTATCTTCGCGAGAGCTCAAGGAAACAGGCGCTGTTGTACATCATGAATCCCCGCAAGTTCCAGGCATGTCAGTTCTTGATTGACTTCCACGAGAAACGAGGTGACAAGATCATCGTGTTCTCCGATAACGTCTATGCTTTGGAGCGCTATGCACTGAAGTTGAACAAAGCATATATTTATGGTGGAACCCCTCAGAACGAGCGAATGCGTATTCTGGAGAATTTCCAACATAACGAGCAAGTCAACACCATTTTCTTGTCGAAGATCGGTGATACTTCTCTCGATTTGCCTGAAGCTACCTGTTTGATTCAGATCTCATCTCATTACGGTTCTCGTCGTCAAGAGGCACAACGTCTAGGTCGTATTCTACGAGCCAAACGTCGTAATGACGAAGGCTTTAATGCTTTCTTCTACTCACTCGTGTCGAAAGATACACACGAGATGGTCTATTCAGCCAAGCGTCAAGCATTCCTCATCGATCAGGGTTACGCTTTCAAGGTCATCACCCACCTACAGGGTATCGACAACTACGAAGGATTATCCTACGCAACCCCTGCTGAGCGTCGAGAACTGCTTCAGGAAGTCATGTTGCAGAACGAATCATCAGCAGATGTCGAACAAGTCACGGATGATCTATTCTCCATGCGCTCTGCCAAGGGTCGTCCGGGCAAGAAACCCACTGCGAGACGCACCGCTGCTACCCTCAGTGGTCTGGCTGGTGGAGATGACATGGCATACATTGAATATAATAAGAGCAAAAACAAGCAGCTCAAGGATAAGGGTGGTCATCACCCGTTGTTCAAGAAGATGCAACGAGACCGTGAGCGCCAGCGAAAGGCGCGGGAGCAGGTTTAAGGTAAAATGGCTAGAGAATGGAACAACAAAAAAAATACGTTTCATTGCTAGTACTCTTGATTCCAACGCTGCAGAGACGAATGGTCTGTATTTAACTTCAAATTGTATAGAGCATATGCCCATGGGAAGAGTTGACATTCTGCAACGTACTAGATGCAAGTTTTGTCCTTTTTGGAAATTCCCCAGATTGAAACATACCCAATCAAATGATATTCTTAATTCAATTTCAATCTTTCGAGTTGCGTACTGGGCAGTGAGCAACTTCAAGTCTCTCAGCTATCTTTAGCTAGCCTAGCATGTCCTCTAGAAATATCATTATCAACTTGAGACCAAAAGGCCGTTTACAATACTGTAGTACTAATTAAATGGCAATATCTGTATAAATGGTTCCTTTGATGTCTTCTCCAGGCTCGACTACTAACTTCTAGCAGGTACATCGAGTAACAGTAGCATTTGGAGCACTGGCTGTAACCACTGCATGATCACCCGAGCGTAGATCTCAGGGCTAGGCAGTCTTGACTAGAAATTGTTTTTGAAATTAAGAATATTTGATTGAACATATGAAGTTCCATCAAGCCAAGACTTGCATCTGCGTTGCAGAATATCAGATACGAGCCTTTCCCCCCATCAGTCAGCAAGCCCGGTCTAGCTTGTTGTTCCGATGACGTTGGTTCGTCATGTCGGAGCGCCCAAAGGCCGACCTCCCCGCCAAAAACGAGCGAGGTCCGACAGGGTCCAGTCTTTTCCCTTTCTTCCCACTAATTGCTGCCTGCTGATAGGTCCAAGAATACTAGGGGGAGAGGGGGGCCTGGACAGCTTCCCCAGAGTCACACATGACCGTCGCAACAAGCTTCGGCGGTCCGTCGTCAGCTTTGTAATGTGGCATGCCCACTGTAGTTACTCATTCAGCTATAAAGGCAGCTGCTATTCTCTCCTCTCTTTGGAAACTGGAGTAAGGATCAAGTTATGGAATGATCACTTCACGGACTCATCTTTCAATACCATTTCGTGAATTGTCTATCTTGCCGAGTATCCCGCTTCGACGACAGACTCGGATACAGATTTGTTCTTTGCCGAATCTAGCCGCCCTTTCGACAGCTCGGCCTCGGTCACACAGGCCCAGGATTTATCACAGCTACGTATCAACTATGGCGACCGCGAAGAAGATTCAATTGTCCCCTTCCACGGACTCGGGCGTGTTTTCGTTCGGAACTACAGAGGATGCAGCGCATACAGTGAGCGAGGTTTTACAGGAGGATATGGAAAAACACCATGTCTTCTTCAACGCTTCGGGATTCCATAGTAGGTGACTATGTATCAAATTTGCACCGAGAACAAAAGAAGACATCTAATACTAGCCCACAAAAGACCATATAGTGCACGCCGTGCTAAGCAATTTCTCTCTCGGCGCATCCCCCGATGAGATCAAGAAAACCTATCTACGCAATAAGAGCTATCAGAGACCCGCTTTCCCGGTTGACAGGACAATCGTTGAAGCTATGCATGACCCAGTCAAGTTCCAAGAAGCCTTCCATCAGGAGAAGAATTATCCCAACTTCATGGCCTTCTTCCAAGAGGAGATTGATGCGAAGGGCATTGGTGCTGTGTTGAAGGAGTACGTCTTTGCTGGCGATACGCGAGCAGAGAGTATGATGTCGAGATTGTTCGGAGGTACGTTTACCTGAAGATAAATGTCTTTCTATAACATTGAAGGAAACAGGATACCATGAATCTCTTCAATGCTTCCACCTGTTTTGCTTTGGAAATAACCGTTGTTCAGGTCTCATTCATCCACTCATTCATCTCGGTTTCGGACTTGAATATAATCAACCTGCCATCGTGGCCCAGGCGCTTGCCCAAGCAGCCGTTCACGATGATTGGATAGGACCGAAATATTTCGTGCCTGCAGAGAAACTCGCTGGCGGGGTCGGCAAGCGGGGACAGAAATCCCTGTTGCAGCTCTTGAATGAGATCCAGGCCGATGAGAAATTGGCCCACAGTACCAAATGGACTGACGGAAATAAGATCCTTGAAGGTCCGCTGAGTCGGGCTGGTGACGAGATGCTGAAATATGCTTCTCAGTATACTGTGTCTGAAGACCAAATTCAAGAGAGAATAGCGGATATGATTAATACCGTTGGTAAGTCATTGGAATTTTCAACCATCGCATTGAGCCGCTGTTGATAGCTGATGTGATATACTATAGTATACTACACCGGCGCTGCGCAGAGACCCGATAAGAAGGTCAAGATTGACTTCTTCTTTATTCACTGCGTCAATTCTTCTATCTTCTTCTCTAAGATTGCTCAACTCCCTTTCCTAGACACTAAGGACAAACTCCGTTTGCTGGAATGGAAGGGTCGTATGGATCTGGTCATGTATGTCTCACGCGGCTCACCCAAGCTACGCATCGACGAAGTCACTCAATATCCCGCGACAAATGATTGGCCTACCATATTTTCCCGCTGTGCCAAGCATCCGAGTGATGATGGACATTTGAGCAAACTTGCGAGAGCGCTGGCGCATGGGGAGAAGGTTTGCAAGGAAAGGGAGAAAGACTCGCAAATGGCTATCACGGGAGACATGTGGCTGAAGATTGGCAATATGGGTATGTTTTCTAGCTCCCTGGCACTGCAGATAATGGCTTTTAACTTGTTTTCGCCTACAGCTATTGATTCCACTGCTGAGGGCATTGATGACGGGGCTATGTGGATTCGGTCAGCAGGATTCGATGAGGCGTGGACAGACTTGTCCGATCGTGCCCGTCTGTGACAGCATTTTTCTTGCTTGAACTATGTTTCCATTAATGTCATAAGTATCTAGTGAATCTTGTATATTCAGTATCTCAGAATGTCACGACCTTGTCATGGAATAGTTGATGATCTAATCTGATCTGATATGATCAACTGAGTACCCTGTGATTGTACTTTCTCCGGAGTAGGAAAATAAAGCTCAAAATCTTATGAACAGCAAACTCAACCCAAAGGGCTTTTACTTTAAGATGAAATGGCTCGGAATATCTGGGCTAGTCCTTTTGATATCTGCTCGACGGCCTCGGCTCGCCAAGCGGGAACTGTTGGATCGGGGCCCGCTTGGAAGTATGGATTTCGCCCTAAAAAAGCTGTAGTGGGTCGAACTATGACGCGCGCGATCCCAACCAGATCAAGGCGCATAGAATGTAAATGCACTGTAGAGCGCACCAGTTCAGTGCTAGCGGGGTCCTAGTAACAGAGAGCAGTAGCGATGATCATACGACATCCTACTTGAAACAGGATGAGAAGATGCAGACGCAGACGAAAAAGAACAGGAAAAACAGCCAGTGGGGCTCACGTGGCGAAGGTCCAGAGTGGGGCTCTCCCCAACATCTTCCAATCCAAAACCTCAGGACTTCCCAACTCCTTCTCCTCCCATCCAACTTTTCTCATCTCTTCATTATGCCAAACGATAGCGACAAAGACGAACCCGACAGCAATACCAACACAACCAATAACAACAACAATCATCATAATAATACCCAGAATCGAGACAACCATCCGAACATGCCCCGCGACCAAGACTGGGACGGGGAGAGTAACCCATTTGTCGCCTTTCGGCGCTTCGCCGATGAACAGGTCTCTTCGCTACTTCAGTCCGTCACTGGACTCCCTTCCAACATCTCACGCCCCCAATCAGATCGATGGACTATATTCAACGAGGATACCGGTTACGAGGATATGAAATCTCGAGAACGCGGTCATACCGAAGGCCAGCGCAATTACTCGCGTGGCCAAGGCACAGAAGGGTCTTCCTCAAGTGGCCCAGACGACAACAATAATAACGGAAATGGTGGAGGGGGCGTGTCAGGCCCCTTGAATCCTGGAAATACCGATGGTGATCAACCACGCCACTCGCAATCAAATGCAAACAGAAACTCTCGCAACGCGCACTCCGATCTTTTCGGTATCGAGTCCTTCTTCGACAGATTTGAGGATCGATTTTTCCCATTCTCGCCGTCCTTCCTTCACCCCAGTCAACGATTCTTTTTTCCCGATATGTTCGAAGACAGCAACTCGCCCACTTGGCCCCTCACATACATCACTTTTAGCCCCTACTCGCCTTTACATCTGGAACACCAAGCCCATTATCGCGCCCAGCGCGGTCAGGGTGTTTTCTCCTCTATAATGTCATCCTTTCGACCAGAATCAGAGCGCGATCCAAACGAGCCACAATGGCGCGAGGCGTTTGAGGATCTTCTGCGCTTAGAAAACGGCAAACCAATGCTCGACAACGATACGCTAACGGCTGGTAAGAGTGAGAATGGCACAGAATGGTTACATGGGCTGGCGAAGCGAGGTAGCTTGGGTGATCACTGGAAATATGTATCTGGAGGTACCGACGGCTCCCCTTGGTCTGGCATCACTTTTACTGGACAGAGTGATGATAGCCACGCCTTGCCTGAGGTACACCAGGCGGATGAAAATAAGGAGCTGAGTGCACCCAGGGACCAAGAAGCCGATAGCGAGTTGGATTTATATGAACGATTTCTGCGCGATATTGAGGAACGGGAGCAGGAACTTTTGAGGGGAGAAATTGGAAGTCCGCTTGTTCGGTTCCTTCTTGACGAGCGTCGTCGAGAACAAGAGCAGGCTCATCGACAAGGATATTCATCAAATGAAGACCAACAGGGAGATGAAGACACTGAGACATGGTTGGATTTGGTTTCTGGTGGAAATAGGAAATCTGTTCCCGAAACACCGGTCCACTCGACAGAGAAACAGCAAGTGGATACTTCACAGGAAAGCGCGCCACCTCGTGTTATTTCGACTATGTCTCGGACAGAAAGAAAACGGCTGGCTGATGGGTCTGTTGAGACGAGGGTTGTGAAGACTAAACGCTTTGCGGATGGTCGGGAAGAAACAGATGAATCTGTCGACGTGTCGCAACCACGCTCTATGGATCAGGGATTAGGAGGATCCAACGATCAGTCCAAAAGTGGATGGTTTTGGAAGGATTAAACCAAGTCTTTGTCTGTTTTGAGCAGAGCAACAGAATGCATAAAAGCATCTCATTGAGCCGGTTTGGCCAATTATGTGATCTACGAATTTAAATAGCTTATCAGCGAATATTTCCTTTTTTCCTTTTTCCTTTTTCATGCTCCCCTAGGGTACCCCAGGGTACCCTAGGGTAGAGTATCCTAACCTTCCCATATTTTGGGTCTTTCCTGCCTCCTCTTGGTAGTACGTACCTTGGAAACCCCTATATAGTATATAATATCCCGATCGCTCCTTCTAGTATACTAGTAGTCAGTCAGTGATCTTGTCACGGTGACCCCAGGGAAATACTTCTAGTCTGTACTATTAGACAGGTGCACTTCAGACTGGATCATCAACTTCAACTTAAAACAATGAATCAACTTGAAGAACTTAAACCTGAATGACAGAAAATCAAGCCCGGTCTTCATGCGAACGATTGCCCGAAAGACTAACTTCGGACACGCGCCTACAGTAGTATACTGCTGCTCGGGACTATGCTCCGTACAATAACCATACGCCGGGACTCTTCGAATCTGATCAAGGCTATATGGGGCGATCTAATCCTAGGTATTTAAATCGTGAGCTGCCGCTGCTTCCAAAGATCGTCGATACACTAATTCCCCTTTACCTGCCTGCGCTGCCAACAAACTTCAATGTGATTCTGAAAGGGCATGCCAAATTTTGGCTGCGTCAAGGTTCAGAGCCCTCGCCCGCAAGGGCACAGATTCTTTCACCGGCAAGCTATGGGCCGCATTTCACCATTTCAGGGGTCTCGAATGCGATTATCTGAGCGTAAACGAGTGGTTTTCTCAGGCGAAAGAAAGTGCAAACCGCGTCGAGCCACATATTGCCCATTTGGGCTCCTGCCGCCCGATCATTCTTAATCTGAATAAACCTGAGGAATCAACCTCCCCCGTCTCTCCAACTTCCTCAACACTTCAGTCGCCAGGTTTCTCCAGGATTCCGGTTCTGAAAACACTCCTCAAGAGAGAAAAAGCAGCTTTGGTGAAGCTGTCTCTAAGTGGGAGATACAATGACTTCACAGGGTTTGAAATGTTTCTGGCCGGCCTCCCACAACATCGCACATCTGCCCAACAGCTTGCCGCACTAGTATGTACCTGGATAGTGTTTGGGTCACGATGTAGCTGGTCTTGTACGGGACTGGGTATCGTAATCCACGAATTCGGGATGCTCACCTCCAATCCCCATCAAGGGTTGAACCTTATCGGGAGCCAGTATTAGTCGATGTCTATAAACGTGGAGCTTTTCTTCTTCGGACCTCGAAGACGCTAGACGCTACGACGACATTCACTGCCGACCTCGGGAGGCCTGGAGGTACAGGGCAGTGGTGGCTGTGGCAGGTGCCCAGCCTCGTGCCAGTGGCACTGATTATATATTGAATCGGTCAGTCATTGTTATCCGGGGCATGGAGTGCAACTTCGAAACTTCAAGTTCCAACCAAAGATTCATCACCAAACTCAGAAGGGCCGAGGTTTCAGGGCCTGGAATACCAGCACATCCATGTATTTTCAGGTTTCATTCAGCAAGAGCAAAGTAAAAATCAAAAATTGGTTACTTTTGCAGTCTCAATCAATTTGAGATGTCATGCAAAAAGACAAAAAAGAAAGGTCGTGCCCGGATTCGAACCGAGGTCGGCGGAATCAGAATCCGCAGTGATAACCAGCTACACTACACAACCGGTGTATATGTTAGCGGCTCGGACTTTAGCTACATAAATCTAAGTCACTCTGTAATTTGTATTTGTTCTCTCCAACCTCCAAGCTTCCTCAAATGACGTAAAATTCCAGAGACAGCGCGGAACTCTCCAAATATTACACCCAACTGTACCCCTCATCCTCTACCTCTCTCCCGCACCATGACCCTCCTTCAATTCCTCCGCTATGCCCGCCAAGTACACCTAGCTTTCCTGGCAGACAGCCTCCCCGAACCCCCGATATACGTCCTCGGCAACCCCTCCGCAGACCTCGACTCAATCATCTCTGCCATCGTATACTCCTACTGCGCAAACAACTACCGCCCAAACAACACTCCCAGACCTCATATTCCACTCATAAATCTCCCAAATGTCCCCGCAGGCCCAGAACTCTACCGATTGCGCCCCGAATTCGCAACCGCACTATGGCTATCCACGAACTTCCCCACCATAAAACCAGAAGAGCGCTTCGAAAATGTATCCGAGTCCGCGGGGAACCTGTTTCGCGAACATATCGTCACAGTAGCAGACTTCGCGCAGAATATTCAAGAGCGGAAAAGCTCGCATAACCTCATTGCGGACGCGGTGATGGTTGATTGGAATGCTATGCCTATGCGCGGTCATGAAAAGGGATCAGGGTCCATTACGGGTCTTGAAGATGTTACATTTCGCACGATTGGTTGTATAGATCACCACGTCGACGAGCACTTCGTACCTGCGCGTGAAACCCTACCGTACCCACAACCGATGATCATCGAGCCGGGACCAGGCTCGTGCTGTTCATTGGTTACGAAAGAACTGGATTGGAAAGGTGTTTGGAGAGGGTGCTCAGCGACATCTTCCATGGAGGAAATGGCGCAGATCGCCAAACTCGCGCTAGCCGCTATACTGATTGATACGTCGAATTTGACTGCCGAGGGGAAAGTCGAGGATGTCGATGTGGAATCTGTGGCGTTTTTGGTGAAATGTGTTGGGGAGACGGATGTGAAATGGGATATGGTGGATGTTTATGAACAGGTTTTGGCTGCTAAGAAGCATAGTCTTGATTTGTTGACTTTTGAGGAGGTTCTGGATCGGGATTATAAGGATTGGACGGAGACGACGCATTCTTCGGGTGTTAGTCTTAAGCTTGGGTTTTGCTCAGCTGTGAAGCCTATTCGGTGGATTATTCAAAAGGCTGGTGGGTGTGGGAAGTTCTTGGAGGGGATCAGATCATTTGCTGCTCGAGACGATAAAGAGCTGGACATTGTTGTTGTTATGACCTCTTTTACCTCCTCTGAGGGTGAATTCTCCCGTGAACTATTCGTTGGCGTTGTCGGACATCAACATGTGGCTGTCAGTGTCATGCACGCATTTATCGAGAAAGCTTCGACGCATCTTGGTCTCGAACAATGGAAAGTTGTCGATAACGAGCAAGTCAAAATAGACGAGAAGGAGATCCGGTCAACACTAGACGGTGAAAGTGGTTTGTGGAGCCGACTCTGGCTTCAGACGAATTCAGCTGCGAGCAGGAAACAGGTGGCTCCTTTACTTCGATCAGCCGTGGCGAACCTGTGAGGCTGGACAATTACGATTATACGAACATTGAACACTACTACATACCTACCAGGTACTATGTACCTAGGATAGAATAAAAGAAGCATTTCGGGGAATCCGGTTATTCATATATCTCAATATGATGTAAATTGATTTTTATCGTGAAAGTCTTAATTAATCCGAACACCAAACACCACCAGGCAAGGCAAATGTCTGCAAATAGGACACAAAAAGAGAAAAGGAATGCAATATATGCAATGCTCCAAGCCGACCTGATGCAAATGCCTATGGAAGGAGGGGGAAAAAGGAAACATGAAATGAACTAGGAAAACGCAAATCATCGCCGACAACCAGGAAACAAAACACAGAATATGCAAACAATTCAAGTGTGAAAAAGAAAACATAAATAAATCAAACAACCGCTCCAAATTTTCCATGATGGAAAATGCTTGCAATTCAATTCTGGAGTAGGCAGTGGTATATCAAATCAAATACATTCCCATTCGCAGAACACGCACCATCGTGCAACTCGGTCTGCAAGGACCAGGCCGCGCCAGGTACCGCGCTCGCCGATCTTAATAACTGTCTCCCAGACGCTACCTTCGGCCACGGCGTCGGTAACGGAGTTACTCGGATTATCTGTGCTCATCATATGATCGGCCTTTCGAGTAAGACGAAGAATCTTGCCGGATGGGGATTGGATGGCCAGTTTGGCTGGCTTCTCACGCCCAGAAGCAGATCTGGTAGATGAGATGGCAGAAGTTGATGCAGAGAACTCGTTCGAGTTACTGGAGATTGTAGATGCCCCGGCCGTGCTGGATACCATGCTGAGAGCACTGGAGGGACGGTTGAACAATGACGGGGAAGCACGTCCGTTAGCATAATCATCCTTGGGCGGGGAAGATGGCGAGGCTGGATGTTGACGGACGGCGAAGACGAAAGTGTTGTTCACGGCTAGACGGGAGCACTGTGGCTGCATAATGTATAGATCATGGCGCTGCGCATGCGGCGTAGGGTGACGGAGAACAAAATCATAAGGTGGGTTTTCTCCAGTGTGCAATATCGGCAAGGCCAATGCCAATGGATGGGGAATATCTTTGCTAGAATGCATGAGGCCTTTCTTGCCAGCATACAACTTCAACACACCCTGGCCCTCATCCCCAGGAAGGACAGCCTTAACTGTAATTCGTTTCTGCCCGCGGAACCAGTCAGGTTGAACCAGTGCTCTCTTGCGGATGATATCTCCGCTTTCGAAGTAGTCGCCGTCAGCATCACGAGCGAAAGCAGGAGCTTCAACTTCAGCTGCGCATTCGACATCTGGAGGAACAACTAGGCATATCTGCATGCATTCCAATCCCTCAATTCGCATGGAGCTTGTGTCGTAGTCCGGGAATTGGGACCCCGTCTTAAAGTATTGTGGACAGACAGTTGGAAGAGCCAACAGAACATCCGGTGAAATCGGAGGGACGATGTGTTGTTCTTCAGGGTACATCGGGACATGAGTATAGCAGAACTCAAGAGGCCGGGCCAAGAAATACCAGCTCTCTGCTATAGAGGAATTTGTAGTGACAAAGCGGCTTCTTTGAGGGTTAGTGGGGTTTGCCAGTGCACAGTCCATCATGCGCCATTCCCCGTCAACCAAAACCGCATTCCACCAATGATTCGGACGAGAGAGGCTCTCCAGATCGAGGCCATCACCTGGACTCTTGAGGAAACCGTGGATTATCTCAGAGTGTATGCCGACAGCACCGCACATCTCGTGCACCAACAATGCAATTTCCTCGGGCGTTCCTCGCTTAGCATGCAAGACTCGCTTGATATCAACCTCCAGACCATCCAGAGGCTCTTCCCACGCGATCTTCTCGCTGACCCATGTGAAAATTGCTCGAAGTCGTTGAACATCGCTCTTATACGGACGGCAGATATAACCCTGGGCGAGGCTCAAAGAGTTCGTCATGGGGGGAAGACTGCTGATAAAGCGGGCACTTTTGTCGACAAGATTCATATTCGCTGCATGGAAATTTGTCGGCTCGTGGATAGGTAGTCCGTCGATGCTTTCGTCGCCCTCCGCGGTATCATGCAGTTCCTCCACAGAATAGATCACTGGGTGGTCCATCATTTGGCAACGCTCGGCTCGCTCAACCCTTTCATTCCTGCTGGGAGATGATGCGCGATTAACATCACGGCGAACCTGAACCCAGTCCATAGGGCTGGCGCCAGATACTGTGTCGCGATTGGTGTCACGAGTCGAATGGGGCGTGAGAAGGGGTGACACTACATCTGCCACCCTATTTCCTTTAGTTGGTGATGGGGTCCCGCCGCTATGACCAACCGAGATACTACTCCTTGCACTTGCAGCGCCAGTCTTAGCTGATTCGAAAATCTTCTTGAAAAAGCCTTGCTTTTTCGACTTTGGCGTTGAAAGACCACCGAAAACACCACCTGAGTCTCCTGTATCGTGATCAGCGGATGACCACGGAATAGCAGAAGATGCTCCTTGGCGGGATGTGTTGTGGCTGGAGTGATATGAGACTCCAGTCATGGGCGTCTCTGGCCTGTCAGGGTTACCCGCATCACTGAATCCTCGGGAACGGAAGCTATCCATTGCGGTATTCGGGCGTTCGTAACCACCGTTGCGTCGTGCATAGCTACCGGCACTTGTCGCGCTGAATCCCCCGGCAGAAACACCACTCATCAAACTTTGGCTCGTTTTGTCTGTGCTCGCTGTGACATTAGTGCCAATACTTTGAATGCCACTAGAGCTTGTGGCGCTGGACTTGGTAGTGTAGGTTCGATTGAGAGAATCGCCTCTAATATCCTGGCCAGAACGACGACCTCGCAGCTGAGGATGCTGTTCTGGGATTGAATTGTTACGCGGGTGATAGCTTGCATGCTTTGGGGGTGGAGGAGGTGGAGGGTCATCATCATGACCTTCATCGTCTTCACGGGACCGGTTCTGGTCTTCCAACTGTCGTAAGCGGCTCTCCATCCTCTGGACGTAGTTGTTGAGTTGCGGCGGACCATCCATGTAGTGATCGTGGGAATATACACTATTGCGATGAACTGGTACGCTTTGTACCGGCTCGCCATCAAAGCCGAGAGATGTGAGCGGTCGACGTCGCGTTGCGGGAGGGGTTCTATCATTCATCTCATCATAGCCGTTTCCTGACCAAGGGTTGTTGAAAGAGGGTGGCGGAGATGGTGATGGCACCTGGCGTGGGGAGGGTGAAACTGCTTGACGAGGCAATCCCATATCTTCCAATGAAGTCATTACATCTTCCATAGCATCCCTCAAAGGAGACGGGGTGTTTCCATTCGCATCAGTCTGAGCCGAAACAGCTGAATGTGTCGAACGTGCTCCGGGCGACGGTGTCCTGGCGAAGATCACATATCGATCATTCATGTTCAAAGGTGCTGGCGAACGAGATGGCCGCCGGGTATTGGTGGCCGGGGGATTTGGCGAGCGTTCTCGGCGGCGACTTGATCGATGCATAGGTGGCTGTGGAGAGTGAGATGTCTGGTAATGCACCGGGGGTTGCGGGGATCGCGGCGGCTGGTAGTGGACAGGTGGTTGCGGCGAATGAGGTCGTTGATAGTGCATCGGCGGTTGTGGGGAATGAGATCTGTGATAATACCCAGACGGCTGTGGAGAATGGCTTGGCTGGGGAGAATGCGACGGTCCACGTTGAATCGCGACTCGATGCGGGGGAGGGGGTGGGGGTGGAGGAGAATCTTCACGCTCTGGTTCCGGTTCTGGTTCTGGTTTTGGCTCTGATTGATGTAGAACCATTGGTGATACCTCGCGAGAGGAAGGTCTGGACGACGATATACTACCTCGCGCTATCAAAGCGGAGGGAGACCTCTCTGGCTCAACCGATGCGCGAGGGGAAACGATGGGAGATATCCCACGAGATGATGGTCTCGAGGATACAGAAGAGGGCCGGGACATTGAACCCTGGTTCTTCACTGCACTTGCATGCGTACGCAAAGGCTTGACACTTCGTCGAGTACTTCCATCTCGAGGGGGCGTTTGTGGGATTGAACTCTTCACAGGTGTGCTTGATCCGCTTCGAGCCAAGTTAGAGGCAGGTGACAATGCTTCCTTGTGCGCCTGGAACGGTTTTCGAAACACAGTTTTCGTCTTCTTCGGAGCTGAGGTAGGATTGTTGATGGGCGACGATCCTGATAAAACCATGGGACTTGTATCTCGGCTGACAGGAACGAAGTCCTCGCTCATGAGCTCGACAAAGTTGGAGGGGAAGAGCCCAACCGCACGTCTATCACGGCGTAGACGACCCATCCACCATTGTCCATCGCCGGCATTCAAACATTCAATCAAATCTCCTTCCACAAATCCCAAATCTTTTGTCGTTTCTCCTCCCCATGAGTATACAGCCCGGCACCAGCAGGGAAACCGCGCCGGTAGATTGGACGCCATTGCGACAGACCGGGGTATTATAATAGCAAAATTCAGGAGACGGTGTATAAATCGAAAATTGTAATGTCGGATCGGTACTAAAGACTATAACGTATGACTTTTGTGTGGAGTGGAGGTCAATGGTTCGTAGGTTGGAGGTAGAGCTGTTGCGGTCCTAGCTGAAGAGGTGGGATCCAGATGGGGTCGCAAAGGTAATGCACGGCCGCTGAAGGAATTTCGACTCAGGCGGCCATTATTGACATTAACAAGAAGGTGAACGGAAAGAAAAAGAAAGAGAAAAAAGGAATCGACAATACGACCCACCAAGCGAGGCGAAAAATAGCGGACAGAGCGAATGCGACCTGGGGGAGAGGGAGGAGAGTGATTCAGAGGTTGTGACGGTGAGGCCCGAGGGTTGTTTACGTGGTGACCCGATTGGGACTAGCGGGGCGGAGAGGACTCTTATCGCGATAAGCTTAAGTTTCCAGCGCAACCATTGACTCTCTCAACCCCGGGGAACTATACAACATCTCCTGTTTCTTATTATATTCGGTGTTCTAGTCACTATCAAGGTGGATGAATACTGTCAGCTTCCTATCCCAAGCATGGCTGGCATTGCTGCTCTAGTTGCAGCCCGCGACACACTGGAGAAAGCGCCACTGATGTCTACTATGGATACTGCGCGGCTCAACAAAGGATCCATGGTTGTCACCATCAACCAAGCCCCAGCAACCCGCTTCAATTAATTGGGGGCCATTCAATTGGCTGCCCCGCATTGGACAGCCTAACTTTCGCTCTCAAGAGAGTTGTTGTTAACTCGTTGATGCATTGTTGTTATGATGATAAAAAGCAAATATCACTATGAACATTCTAATCTGGTGTCGATCGCACACTGATGGAACGTCAATTCTACTGATCGACCTATCACAGATCAACATGAAGAACTTCGAGTGATACAGTAACTACTGTAGATACAGTGTGAGAAAACAATCAATCACATGGCTCTATTCTCACCATATGGTTCTCCAGTCCGACAAAGTCACCCGCGACGTCGGCTCTTCAGCTCGATTTATTCTTCATGATGTTCCTGCCCGGGGCTAAGCCCCTTGTCCAACTTCTCCCCAACGAGAGAAATGCAGCCTAAAGTACCTCCTAGGTAGCTGTGCAGGGGAGGCATCGGCTCAATAAGGATATCTTCAAACCTCCAATCAGTTTTGTCACGAACACCAAAATTCCTCTATATGCTACGTACACACAAATTGTTCCTCTCAGCAGATTTTTGTTTTGCCGCGCAACTCTGGAGTCCCGGATTAGGTATGGTGCACATTCCAGAAGGGCCGAGGAATGTCTTACAATGTCTGACAACCATCAAACAAGTGACCATGGTGGAGAATGTTGAGAGATCGCTGCTTAATCCTGGTCGGAAGATCTCGCCCAGATGGGGGATAGTCAGGTACAATCTACCTGGCCTTCACGTTCGGGTCAGGTCCCCCTATCAGGGGGAGCCAGCGGGATACTGTATGCTTTGTAGGGAAAGCCATCGACGCGACACGCCTACATTCCACAGGCGGCCACCGCTATTCATCAAAAGTCCCCTCACTTCACCTGCAGCTACCATCACACGTTACAGTGTCAGAATCAGGGCTCTGCTTATTCTGACAAAAATGTCAATTCGACTCTAGGGCTACTGTAGCCGGGGACTTGACTATTCTGTGCCTCCCCATTCCCCAGCATAACTCGATTGGGTGATCACCGATACCGAAAAAAAAATGTTAGGATGCCCTAGTTACCGGATGGTAGGTTAACGTCCAGGGGCTAGGCCATGTGGCCGAACGCACCCTCCATTTTGTTCACTTGTCGAGGGCATTCAACTTCTTGATCATTCACATCGCTGATCTTGATATCCTCGATATCAAATTTTGTCAACGAGATGAAGCGAATCATCACTTTGCTGGCGTTGGCCAGCTCTGAGCTCGCTCCTCTGGCATGGGCTAAACAAGTCCACTTTGATTTGGATTTGACTTGGCAAAAGGGCGCTCCGGATGGCAATGTTCGAGAAATGGTGTTTATGAATGACCAATTCCCAGGCCCTGAGCTTCGATTGGATCAGGGAGACGAGGTCGAGGTTGTTGTTCATAACAATCTGCCCTTCAATACTTCAATTCACTTCCATGGCATTGAACAGCGAGGGACACCATGGTCAGATGGAGTACCGGGCTTAACACAGAAGCCTATCCAGCCTGGTCGTAGCTGGACTTATCGGTGGACTGCAACACAATATGGAACTTACTGGTATCATGCTCATGCTCAATCGGAGATCATGGACGGTCTATATGGGCCAATTTGGATCAGGTACGATTTCACGCGATACAGGGGACAGGTCTGTCGATCATGATTTTAATTATTCTGAATAGTCCTGCTCCTGAAGTTCCCGATCCGTTTCATTTTATCTCGAACAACCCTGCCGACGTCAACGCAATGAAGAAGGCAGAGAAGAACCCGCAACTAGTTATTCTCTCCGATTGGGACCACCTAACCGCAGCTGAGTACCAGAAGGTCCAAGAAGATACTGGTCTGAACATATTGTACGACGGACTCAAATCCATGCCAAACTCTAGCCTCGATGTGTTATTAACAGTTTTTAGATGTTCTGACAGTATCCTCATCAACGGTCGTGGGTCAGTGTATTGCCCCGGCACCGCAAATATCTCCAGCGTCGAACTGCCGTACCTAAGCACCGCAATCAACAACCGACCCTTGACTGATAAAGGGTGAGTACTTCGAGTTTGTGATAAAGTGCCATAGAATGTCCTACTGACTCCGCACTGCGACAACCTAAGCTGTCTTCCCAATATATACGCAACCCAGGGAGATTTCCCCCCAACCCATCCCGAGCTACTCCCAGGGGGATTGAACTCTGGCTGCAGCCCTACCGTCGGTCTTCATGAGATTATTGAAGTTGATCCCCAAGCTGGCTGGGTCAGCTTGAAATTAATTAGTGCTGCGGCACTCAAAGCACTGATGTTCTCCATTGATGAACACCAGATGTACGTCTATGAGGTTGATGGCTCATATATTGAGCCACAGCTTGCTGAGACTCTCACTATTTTCAATGGGGAGCGCTACGCCGTCATGATCAAATTGGACAAGCTACCTAAAGATTACACTATTCGTGTTCCTGACACACAGGGCGACCAGGTCATATCCGGCTTTGCCACTATGAAATACAAAGGCTCCGATAATGCAGCACCCTCCGTCGCCTTTCTTGACTATGGCGGTAGAAATACGTCTGCCTCCGTTGTGCCGCTGGATAACAGGGCTATTCGGCCATACCCCCCTGTGACCATCCCTCGCCGCGCTGATCAACTGGTCAACCTGACTCTTGGTCGTTTGGGCTCATCCTATACCTGGACTGCCTCCGGAAGCGCTCTATATGACATGATGGCCAACTGGGATGACCCTATCCTGTATGATCTGAATGCCAAGCACAATCTTGCCGACCAAGTCACCATCCAGACCAAGAATGGCACCTGGGTGGATCTTCTTCTTCAGTTGGGCGCTATGCCTAACACACCAGCTATCCAAGCACCCCATGTTATGCATAAGCACTCTAATAAGGGTTTCATTCTCGGTGTTGGTCCTGGTTTCTTCAAATGGGGGAGCACTGAGCAGGCAGTTGCTGAAAACCCAGAATTCTTCCAGATGGAAAACCCCCAGATGAGGGATACCTTCGTCACCCAAAACCTTGGTGGCCCAACTTGGATGATAGTGCGATATCAGGTGGTAAACCCCGGTCCATTCCTCTTCCATTGTCACATTGAGACGCATATGGCCAATGGTATGGCTGTTGCTCTGCTTGATGGCGTTGATGTGTGGCCGCGGGTTCCGGCAGGCGAAGATCAGAGCCCAGATGCTGGTCAAGCTCATGGAACTGGTCAAAGTCAAGATTCTGGCCAGGACCAGAGTGCAAGTATGAGTTCTTGGTGGTCTAGTCACTCCCAAACCCTTACGCCCGCCAGCGGTTTATCCTCTTCGACTCCACTGGCATCCCCAAGCAGTCCCCAAACCCCCCAAAGCCTTCCCCTATCCTCCGCTCAACCAACTACTCCAGCGGTTCCTCAGACCACACCGGAAATTGAGGACTATGGCGAATGGCACGAACTCCGTGGGCTTGAAGTCATGAAATTAATCGGAGGAAAGATCTCCCAAAGGGTTTCGAGGCCCACTCAGCGCAGCGCCTGAACTGTCCTTCCTCGGGCAATGCACCCTTAATCACAAAGTACTATTCAGTTAATCCACGTCGTACACTTGAGCACGTGCATGTCTTAATATCTTCTATCTTCCTAACTGGCTATAACTTTCCATTCTATACAGCATTCATGCCACAAATACAATTCGTCTACTAGCATTAGTATCAAGGTTGCCGTTTCTACTAGCCAAGACAGGGCTACTCGTAGTAGTAGCTCATGTAGCCAGCAGTACATGTAGTTACTAGGTAGTATATCTGCTTTACGGAAATCTCGGCCCGCAACGGGCGACCCACCTGGGCACCTGGGCACCTACGGCGATCCATGTCAATCCTTGACGACTTATGGGTAGCCCATAGTGCGAAAAATTATCCAGAGTTTGAGTCTGAGGCCTTTCCGTATCTCCGAAATGCTTAGCTTCAATAATCTGGGGAATATTCATGAGATTCTTCAAGTTGAACGCGAAATTTCACTCATGTCGTATCCAAATAACAGGTTTCTTCACTAAAAATTGGCAACAATACTAGAAAATGTCCTTCTTTTGATATTTCCCAAACGATCGATTTTTTTTTCTTTTCTGATTTTTCCCAAGAGCTCCCGAGCAGGATCTTCAATCGAGATACCAGTTAAGTCTGCGAGTGTGAAAAAAGGGATGTGATCTACGTGGCACCATATGGAAGGCGTTTTCCAGTACCAGTGAAATCTTCAAGCCACATAAGATGTCATGACGTTTTGTATGCTACCATGATGTGTAAAGGGTTTGTCTATGATATCTACATCAAATTTGCTGGGTTTGTATAGTATTGTTGCATTCTTGTACTTTGAAAGTTCACTTTGCATGGTACTTTTGGGGAAACCTTTCCATCAGCGATTATGTATTGCGAGCATGACACGAGCAGGCTTCCAGTTATTTGAGAGAAACCTCTAGATTGATACATAATTAATCTTAAGAATAAACCAGAGACACCTGAAAACTCTGCATCCCCTGACTTGAAATCTCTCTGCGAGGTACACACTTGGGAGATGGGGAGGTACCAGTGTAGGGCATCACCAGCACGTGACTGATCAAGGGAGCCTGCGGGTGCAACCTTCTGAAAACAGCGACAGCGACGAGTAGTTCTCAGTAGCTCCTGGCTTCTATTTCGGTACATTTGTCAAGCTGTCATTAGCTTACCAATTGGCTCGTGAATTACGGACTCTTCACCCGTCGACCTGGGTCTCAATGCTGTTCATGTGGGTCAAGGATCGCCCTCTCCGCAAACAGCAATCTGTCAGCTGGAATCTATCAAAACGCCCTTAGTATCTTTATCATCTTGAAGAAGAAAACCAGGATGCCAACTTATTTCCAAGGAAATGGCAAGTCTTGATCCATAATTCCGTCATCCAGGCCCCGCTTGATAGAAAACATCACGATTCTCATCTAGCATGAGCTTTGACCACAGTAACCGTTCCATTGGTTAGGCCCTCGCAGACCTGGCCGATTTGAAGCACGCTCGAACGGAGTACTACGCGATCAGAAACTCTTCCACTGTTGTGGAGCCCCTATCTCACATTACTACCATTTTTTCCCTGTAGAAACAGGTTAGTGAAAATTTTCTGTGCTGTGATTTTCCATGTGTCAAGGCGATCCATAGATCGGAATCAGTCTTGCTATGCCCCACCAAGGAAAACACCCCAATACTATCCTTTATAAATCATTTATCCTTCCATCCACGCGCGCCCTGTTCCTTCTTTTTTGAATAATCTTGTGTTGTAAAGTTTTCACCCCTGGCTAGCATCGGGTTTGAGTATGGTGGGCCCCAGTCGCGTGTATCTCTTCGGAGATCAGACTGCTAATTTCGACTCGGGTCTTCGCCGCCTGTTGCAAGCCAAAAACGACTCGTTGTTAAGCTCCTTCTTTCAGAAGTGCTATCATGCATTGCGAAGAGAGATCAGTCATCTCCCGCCTTCCCAGCGGCAGATGTTCCCCCGGTTTACAAGCATCGTCGATCTCTTGGCTAGATATCGCGAGTCTGGACCGAGTGCTGCTTTAGAGAGCGCATTGACGACCATTTATCAGCTTGGATGCTTCATCCAGTAAGAATCTCTGAATTTAACCGATGTATAGAAATCAAGCTAATAATACTTTTTAGCTACTATGGCGATCTTGGCCACGCTTATCCGTCAGGATCTAGAAGTTGCATTTTCGGTCTCTGCACGGGACAGCTTGCAGCAGCAGTTGTCAGCTCATCCAAGACTATCGGAGAGCTGATGCCAGCTGGTGTTGAAACTGTCGTTCTGGCCCTGCGATTGGGAATGTGCGTTTCTAAAGTACGTGGGCTCGTTGAAGCCGCCAAATCGCCATCACCGAGCTGGTCAGTCCTGGTTTCGGGATTGCGAGAGCAAGAAGGCCAGGACCTGATTGAAGAATTTGGTCAAGCCAAGGTTAGTAAATTTCTCATCATTCAAGAGAATACGATACTAATACCCAAAAGGCACTTCCTCTGGTATCTCAGCCTTATATCAGTGCCGTCAGCCCGAACGGACTGACAATCAGTGGTCCTCCGAGCTCTCTAGAGATTTTTATCGAGGAATCTCTTTCCAAAGAGCAGAAGCCAGTTCGGGTGCCAATCCACGGTCCTTATCATGCTCCTCACCTGTATGATTCAAGAGATGTCAGCCGTATTCTGGAATCATGGCCTCAAGAGAAATTCGAAAGCTACTCACCGCAAATTCCAATCTTTTCGAGCGAGACAGGCAAGGAAACAGAAGCAGCAAACCTTACAGAGCTTTTGAGAATCTCTTTGGAAGAAATTCTGCTGCGACGGCTCTGCTGGGATAAGCTTATTGATGCATGCTCTTCAGCACTCGAAGACTCCTCGAGCACATGCACACTTCTCCCGATTTCAACTACCGCAACTCAAAGCTTGTACACTTCTCTGAAGAAGAACGGAATCTCAAACCTCGAGATTGATAGTGAAATTGGTAGTGTGCAGAAGGACTCGGAAGCAGACAACCGCAGCGGTCGCTCGGAACAGTCCAAAATCGCCATCATCGGACTTTCTGGCCGCTTTCCAGAGGCTCAGGATACTGAGGCTTTCTGGGATCTGCTTTACAAAGGACTGGATGTTCACCGTGAGGTCCCCGCTGAGCGCTGGGATGTCAAGGCCCATGTTGATATGGAAGGAAACACACGTAACACCAGCAAGGTCCAATATGGATGCTGGATTAATGAGCCTGGTCATTTTGATCCTCGCTTCTTCAACATGTCTCCCCGCGAGGCATTGCAAGCCGACCCTGCCCAGAGACTCGCCCTTCTGACCGCATACGAGGCATTCGAGATGGCTGGTTTTATTCCGGACAGCACCCCATCTACCCAGAAGAACCGAGTTGGTGTGTTTTATGGAATGACCAGTGATGACTACCGTGAAATCAACAGTGGCCAGGATATCGACACCTATTTCATTCCTGGTGGTAACCGTGCATTCACGCCCGGGCGTATCAACTACTATTTCAAGTTCAGCGGCCCAAGTGTCAGTGTTGACACAGCTTGCTCTTCAAGTTTGGCAGCCATTCACGTTGCTTGCAATTCCCTCTGGAGAAACGACTGCGACTCTGCAGTTGCAGGTGGTGTCAACATTTTGACAAACCCGGACAACCACGCCGGTCTGGATCGCGGTCACTTCTTGTCAAGAACCGGAAATTGCAATACCTTTGACGATGGTGCCGATGGTTATTGCCGTGCTGATGGTATTGGATCAATCGTTCTGAAGCGGCTGGAAGACGCCTACGCAGACAATGATCCTATCTATGGTATCATCTCTGGCGCGTATACAAACCACTCGGCTGAGGCCGTTTCTATCACTCGGCCTCACGTCGGTGCACAGTCTTTCATCTTTGACAAACTCCTCAATGAGGCAAATATCGAGCCCAAGGATGTCAGCTACATTGAGATGCATGGTACCGGAACACAGGCAGGCGATGCTGTAGAGATGCAGTCGGTTTTGGACGTCTTCGCACCCGATTATCGCCGTGGACCAAGTCAATCTCTTCACCTTGGCTCAGCAAAGGCAAATATTGGCCATGGAGAATCTGCATCTGGTGTCTCGGCATTGGTCAAGGTACTTATGATGATGAGAAAGAACATGATTCCCCCTCACTGCGGCATCAAGACAAAGATCAACCACAACTTCCCCACCGACCTTGCTCAGCGAAATGTTCACATTGCTTTCGAGCCAACCCCATGGAACCGACCCGTCGGTGGATCTCGAAAGACATTCGTCAACAATTTCTCCGCTGCGGGTGGAAACACTGCTTTGCTTGTTGAGGACGGTCCTATCCGAGAGCGCGAAGGCAAGGACCCACGCGGCATTCACTCAGTGCTTGTTTCTGCGCGCTCTCAATCTGCTCTGAAGAACAACGTTGCAGCCTTGGTCCAGTACATTGAAACCAACAAGAATTTGTTCAATGTGAACGAGGATGATCTTCTCGCCAATCTCTCGTATACCACTACGGCACGACGCATTCATCATCCTTTCCGAGCCTTTGCTGTCGGTTCCACATTGGATGAGATCAAGAATGGCCTCAACACAAGTGTCGGACGTGACAGCATCACTCCTGTTCCCGCGACCGCACCTGGTGTTGGATTCATCTTCACTGGCCAGGGAGCCCAGTACACTGGTATGGGAAGTCAACTGTTTGCGAACAACTCAGAGTTCCGAGCTCACATTGAGCATTTTGATCGCATCGGTCAGAGCCAGGGACTGCCTTCTATCATTCCCTTGGTTGATGGCAGTGTTACTATCGAGGAGCTCAGTCCTGTTGTTACTCAGCTTGGAACCACTTGTCTGCAAATGGCTCTCACCAAGTACTGGATCTCGCTTGGGGTCAACCCGACATTCGTCATTGGACACAGCCTTGGTGAATACGCTGCCTTGAATGCGGCTGGTGTCTTGACTACCAGTGATACCATCTTTTTGGCTGGTCGTCGTGCTCAGCTTCTCACCGAGAAGTGCCAGATGGGCACTCATGCAATGCTCGCTGTTAAGTCTTCGGTTGTACAAGTGAAACAGTGCCTCGATGACGACTCCGCCGAGGTTGCTTGTATCAATGCTCCCGGCGAGACCGTTATCAGTGGTCCCAGTGGCAAGATTGACGAGCTTGCAGACAAGCTTGCCCATGAAGGTTTCAAGGCTACGAAGCTCAAAGTACCTTTCGCCTTCCATTCTGCGCAGGTCGACCCTATTTTGGAAGACTTGGCAGAAATTTCGAAGGGTATCACTTTCCAGGAGCCTGCGATTCCATTTGTATCGGCTCTTCTTGGAGACGTGATTCAGGGAGCCAACTCCGATGTGCTCGCCCCAAGCTACCTTACCCGACACTGCCGCGAGACAGTCAACTTCTTGGCTGGCCTGGAGGCCACTCGTCATTCCAAGCTAATGAATGACAAGACTGTTTGGGTTGAGATTGGATCGCACCCTGTCTGCTCAGGAATGGTCAAGGCAACATTCGGCCCACAGGCTACAACAGTTCCATCTCTCCGCCGCCAAGAGGATACTTGGAAGATCCTATCAGGCAGTCTTTCCTCCCTATACATGGCTGGCATTGATCTTCGCTGGAAGGAATATCACCAAGAGTTTGCCTCTGCCCACGAAGTTATTCCGTTGCCTGCTTACAAGTGGGACTTGAAGAACTATTGGATCCCTTACACCAACAACTTCTGCCTGCTGAAGGGTGCTCCTGCAAAACCCACAGCTGAGTCTGCACCTGTTTCAACCTTCTTGACAACTTCCGCTCAAAAGGTTCTTGAGACCAGCGGTGACGATAAGACCGCGACTGTCACCATTGAGAATGACATCTCGGATCCCGAGCTCAACCGTGTGATTCAGGGTCACAAGGTCAACGGCGCAGCTCTTTGTCCATCGGTAAGTTTATCAACCTTGGAACTAGCATAGAAATCCAAGAACGCATACTAACAGCTACCAGTCCCTATATGCGGATATTGCACAGACTCTCGGCGAGTTTCTGGTTGAGAAATACAAGCCGGAATGGAAAGATCGAGGCTTCGATGTCTGCAATGTTGTCGTTCCCAAGCCCATGATTGCAAAGGGTGGCAAGCAGCTGTTCCGTGTTTCGGCCACAGCAAACTGGTCCGATGAGAGTGCCCAGGTTCAGGTCTGGTCAGTGACTCTCGGAGGGAAGAAGATACTCGACCATGCCACCTGCACAATCAAATTCTTCGACACGAGCGTCGCAGAGGCTGAGTGGAAGCGCAGCGCTTACCTTATCAAGAGAAGCATTCAGCATCTCAAGGATAGCACAGAGACCGGTGAAGCTCACCGTATGAAGCGCGGCATGGTTTACAAGCTTTTTGCAAGCCTTGTCGACTACGATGAGAATTATAAGTCGATTCGAGAGGTCATTCTGGACAGTGATCAACACGAAGCTACTGCTCTTGTCAAGTTCGAAGCTCCTCCTGGAAACTTCCACCGGAACCCATTCTGGATCGACAGTATCGGTCATCTATCTGGATTCATCATGAATGCCAGTGATGCGACCGATTCCAAGAACCAGGTGTTTGTCAACCATGGCTGGGATTCCATGCGATGCTTGAAGAAGTTTGATCCCAATGTGACCTATCGCTCGTACGTGCGCATGCAGCCCTGGCAAAACTCGATCTGGGCTGGTGATGTCTATCTCTTTGATGGAGATGACATTGTTGCTGTCTATGGCGGAGTCAAGTTCCAAGCACTGGCACGCAAGATTCTTGATACTGTCTTGCCTCCAGCTGGTGCATCTGCTGCCAAGCCTGCTGCAAAGGCTAAGCCTGCGCCTATTGATGTTCAAAAGTCAAAGGCAGCTCCGACCAAAAAGGCTTCTCGCCCTGCATCTTCTCCAAAGTCTGCGGGTCCAAGTATTGTCACTCGCGCTCTCGCAATCCTGGCTGAAGAGGTCGGAATGTCTACTGGTGAGATGACCGATGACTTGAACTTCGCAGACTACGGTGTTGATTCTCTCCTCTCATTGACTGTCACTGGTCGATATCGCGAGGAGATGAGCATCGATCTGGATTCTTCTGTCTTCGTCGACCAGCCAACTATCAAGGACTTTAAGCAGCTTCTGATCTCTATGAGCCCAAGCGAGAGCAGCAGTGACAGCTCTAGCAGTGAACCTGACATCTCGTCAGCGGCATCCTCCACCGACATCTCATCGCCAAATTCAAGCGGCCTTCCTACTCCTACACACGAGAAGAATATGACTCTCGAGCAGAATGACACAATGAAGCAAATTTGCGAGATTTTGGCTGAAGAGATTGGCGTTGAGCCCCAGGAGCTTGAAGGAGATGCTAACCTTGGCGAGATGGGTCTTGACTCTCTCATGTCTTTGACTGTTCTAGGAAAGATTCGCGAAATGCTGGATCTAGACCTATCGGGAGAATTCTTTATTGAGAACCAGACCATCGACGAGGTCGAAGTTGCTCTTGATCTCAAGCCGAAGGTTATCCAATCTGAGCCTATCAGACTTCCTGAGCAAATCTCGGTTGAAGCCCCCAAGGTGGCATCTAAATCGAGCATTCAGCACCCACCAGCAACCTCCATTTTGCTGCAAGGAAACCCCAAGACGGCCACTCAGAAGCTATTCCTGTTCCCTGATGGCTCCGGCTCGGCCACGTCCTACGCTACCATTCCTGGAATTTCACCGGATGTTTGCGTGTACGGACTCAACTGCCCTTACATGCGAACTCCCGAGAACCTGAATTTCAGTCTTGACGAGCTCACTTACCCCTACGTTGCTGAAATTCGCCGCCGTCAGCCTCACGGCCCATACAACTTCGGCGGTTGGTCTGCAGGTGGTATCTGCGCCTACGACGCAGCCCGTCACTTAATCTTCGAAGAAGGCGAGCGTGTCGAGAAGCTATTGCTCCTTGACTCTCCTTTCCCCATTGGACTTGAGAAGCTTCCTCGCCGTCTATACAGATTCTTCGATACTATTGGCCTCTTTGGAGAAGGCAAGGCCCCTCCACCAAAGTGGCTGCTCCCTCATTTCCTTGCTTTCATCGACTCCCTAGATGCTTACAAGGCCTCCCCATTCCCTTTCAACAATAGCGAACACGCAGAAAAGATCCCAAAGACCTTCATGGTCTGGGCTAAGGATGGCGTTTGCAACAAGCCCAATGATCCCCGTCCTGCTCCCGCGGAGGACGGAAGCCCTGATCCCCGCGAAATGCTTTGGCTGTTGAACAACCGTACCGATCTCGGTCCTAATGGATGGGATACTCTTGTTGGAAAGGATAACGTGGGCGGCATCACTGTCATGGAAGGAGCTAATCATTTCACCATGACGCGAGGCGAGAAGGCAAAGGAACTCGCTGCTTTCATTGCGAATGCTATGCAAAGTGTCTAAGCATGGGGCATATTTTCATATACGAGAATGTTTTGGAGTCCGTATTTACAATTATTTTGTTCTCTCATCTTGGCTCCCACTATTGTGTACCCATAATTTTGTAATTTAGCCCATTTCTAGCACTTTAATGTCAGAACACGATATTCTATCAATATGCAAAATTGTAGAAACTTTCTCGCTATGTTCGAAAGGACGATCTCGGAATTCTCGGGCGAACGCTAGACTGCCAGTGCCAGTGCATTTTGAGTATACGCGTCATTGAAAATTGAGCGATGTTGCAGTGAGTAAATAAGGTTCCCGAGGTCTAGATCTTCTATAGAGTAGTAGTGTTCCAAGTTAACCGCCATTGATGCAGCGTAGTACTACATTTGATGTAGCAGAGTATGAGATAGATGGCGGTCTGGCTGCTACTTCTTCGAATCATGACTACACTTAGTAAGAAACTCGGAGATCACTTGGGACCGCAGTAGATCATATTCAAATGACAGCAATGTTTGGATGAAACTATCCTCAAACGCTAAAATGCAAAGTATGGAAAATATGGGGTTCCGCTAGTTGAATTTTGTGTCAACGAGAAAAATCAAAATGGCATCTCTGAGCTGAATCGAAGGGCACTCCCACGGCCTGCTAGTCCATTGCCGTTGCCATTACCATTGTACCCGACGCCAGGGCTAGTAGGTCGGCTGCTGGCTGTAATTTTGGGGCTCCGAGGCTGAGTGCTAGTCGAGCGAGTGGATGGGCGATTTTTACGAATATCACGTAGCTCCTCTTCCTTCCTGCCCAAGTATTCATCTCTGGCCGCGAGTGTCAACTCCAGCTCTTTGATCCGGGCAAGATGCATGTCAGAGTTATTGTTCAGATTGAGCTGGCACAGCTGCACAGTATTCGCTTCAACCTTGCGAGTCAAACTCTCGTTTTCACTTCGCAGCTGCCGTAATTCATTGCCAGCCTGTGCCGCTGCATTAGATGCGGTTTGGTACTGCTCGCGAGTGTATTCGGCTTGGTTGCGTTCGTAGTCAGCCTTGCGCTCGAATCCAGCCTGCTCTTTGGTCAAGCGGCGGATCTCTTCCCGCGCTGCTTCAAGTTCAGCTAGAGTTCCGCCGCCTGATTTCAGCTCCTGACGAGACTCGTCCAATTCACGCCTGAGTTGCGTGCGTTCTTCCTTGAGCTTGGAGATGTCTTCCCTTTGTCTCTCAACACGTTCTTCGAGGGATTTTTTCCCTTCGACCACGCTATCACGCTCTTGGCGAACCTTGTGTAAGTCCTTGGTCCGACTCTCATAGCGATGTTGTAGATTGCCCAAAGCCTTCTCTAACATTTGGGCCCGCGAAGACGCCTGTTTGAGGTCTGCCTGCATTTGCTCTTTCTCGGAAGCATGCGTATGTTGCATTTGAATGATGTTCCTCTCTAGAGACTGAAGATCACGGCCTAGAGTTTGACTCGGAGGTTTGGTGGTATCTGTAAGTTGACTAGCGTCATCAAATCGGGTGCGTTTTGAAGAATACTCTTCGAGATCTTCATCCTATAGTCGATATCAGTATTGGCCAACCGAACCGAAGAAGAGGAGCAACTTACCAGGGAGCGCTTTTGAGATGTTTGCGCTTGATCATCAGTTGATGGGGTCGAAGATTCCAAGTCTTCTGGAGATATAACAGGCAGAGGGTCTATTAAGGGTAGTGGCCAGGCTACCAGACTGTCCCGTAGGTAAATGAGAACCTCCTCTGCATCCTCAAACACTCCCAGGGCATTATCCTGAATGTCGCCAACGTCATCATGGAGGTGGGCAGTGTATTGTAGGAGCAGCCGCAGACGATCAGGTGCAGACAAGTCTGGGAGGCAAAGTTGTATATGTTCGCAGGTATTGGAGACAACGAGCCAAATGACGGGTAGGAGATCATTGTTTCGTGTGTAAGTGGTACGAATGTGTTGCACGTTCGGACTCTTCGGGTTAAATGTCGGATCTAGTGCAAGAATTGCAGAAGGTGACTTGATGAGATCTCTGACGCCATCATGGGAGTGAATTCCGAAGCTGAAGGAATCTTTCACCAAAGAGACCTCAACATTACCACCCATCTCTTCGCGAGGCCGAGGGTAGATAAATCCTTTCCCTAGCAAATATCGCTCCAGTAGTTTTTGCTTCATCTCGCTGCGGACTTCGAGGATTATATGAAGATCACACTCCTTGGCCACTTCCACTAAGTGACCAAGGAAATAAAACTTCGAGCTGGAATACTCGGCCCACGAAGCCTCGTTTTCAATCTTTGAATCATTGAAAGTCAAGTGGCGAGCTATATTGAGATCCGGGTGCATGGTGACATTATTTAATCGATCGGTCATTTCATGCATCCGCAAAGTCAGGTATTCACGCTGATGAAAAGTCTTAGTCAAAACATAATGAGCCTAGGGGGGAGGGGGGGGGGGTTAAATTTCTCACATCACTGTCAGAGACCTGGTTCGCTGGGTTAGACATGACAAGAAATTGGCGC